>CATKHJ010203845.1:0-22214 GCA_949750685.1 Vernicia montana | reverse complement strand
TTCACATAAAAAATAAATTATAAATTTTTAAGAAAAAAAATAAATATATATAATATATATAATCGGGTCGGGTCGGATTATACATTACCCGAACCCAATTTGGGTATAAATTAAAAAATCCGCCCCGCTCCATTTACTAATTAGGATCGGGGTGGAGCGGGTGCCCGACGGGTCGGATAAAATTGTCATCCCTAATCTTGATTGTTTTGTCCACTATTAAACTCATTTACATTTTGATTGTTTACTCTAGATGAAAAGACATCAAATAATGATTGAGCTCCATCCAATGTATTCGCTTCATAATTTTGATAAGCACTGTCTGTCTTTGTTTCAGAATATTAATGATAGCCTTGTAAAATTTTTTAAAAGCCATCATTTAAATTTTTGAAAACAAATATATGCTATAAGGTCATCATTTCTATTTTTAAAAATAAATATATGAAGATAAATATGATCATAATGTAAAATTCAATAAATAATTTACGCCTATACATAAAAAAGTTTTACAAAGAAATGGCTTTTGTAAAAATTATCAATAATATTCTAAATACATTAAAAAAAAAAAAAAGAACTCTTATATAAATAATGTAAAAAACAATATATCAATAATTGACAATAATAATAAAATATGAAAAATACAAAATAATAATCTTTTTGAATAATATATTCATAATTTACATTAACAAAAAAAATTAATAATAAAATAATAATAATTTTTTTGTATTGATATGTCACACCCGTATTATTAAATAATGATCGTATCAGTGTGTATCGAGTGATTCAGTATTAATTTAGAACTAATTTCCATTAGCACATTTGAAACATTTGAATAACATATCAAATTTGTCAAAAAAAAAAAAAAAAAACTATACAAAATGATTAATACGTAACAAAACGGCCGTTATTTAAAACCTGGCTGCCATCCTTACTACAACCCTCTAGCGGATGTTGTCAGTTCACTTGCTATTTTTTGGTTTTTATCGTGATTGTATATTTGTATTTTCTCATTATTTTTAAGTGTTCAATAAATAGATATAGTAGGAATCTATATATCTTATTTTAATAGCAAAAGTGCTGTGTTGTATAATATTTTCGATTTTAATAGATTTTAGTCTCTTTTCCTATATATTTAATAATGTATCTCTTTTTAATGAATGTGTCTACTTTGATTTACACTATGCTTGAAAATTTTTCTAGGAAGAAAAGAAAATAAATAGAAAAAATAAATTTTATTTTTTTTCATTATTTTTTTTCCTTTTATTTGGATGAGTGAAAAATAAAAAAATAAAAATAAACTTTATTTTCCATCTTCTTTTTTTTACTCTTTATTTTCATTTTTCTTCTAAAATGAAAAATAAAATTTATTTTTCTTTTCCTTTATTTTTCTCTCTTTTTAAATAAAAAAAAATACTTTTTACTTTTATTTTCCTCTCTTATTTTCTTATTTCCCTTATTTTTCTTCTTTCTAAACTTAGAGTTAAAAGAGAGAGATAGAGAGACTTGCTTTCTCAATTTTAGTGCAACATTTTAAGCGGCTGGACTTTCCCAGTACCGACGCTACGTGTAAGTGTCAGCTAAAAATGTTGCCGTGGGTCCTTAAAAAAAATAATACAAGCTCAAATTCGTTTTATTTACCATTGGCCACAATTTTCATTTTTTTTTTTTAATTTTTGACTCTAATTAAAATTTTCTGCTAAAAACTTTATTATAAAAATTATAATTTGTATCACAAGTGAAAAAATAGGAGTTTTGCCCCATTATAAAATCACACTCCTTACTACTTGAAAACCAAAAAATAAAAAATCAAAGACGAATTGCAATTAATCTCAAAAAAATAAAAATAAGAAATAGGTGTTTGGAATTTTTTTTTTAAATTTTTAATTTAAAAAAATATGAATTTGTTACCGTTAATAGCAATAATAGGAAATTTTGGTTTTAATTCTTTAATCAATATATATAATTAGGAATTAAGGGTGCATACGATTCAATTTGGGCGATTTTAGATTTATTTTTCAAACCAAATCAGCTCATGTATTTAACTATTTATTTATTAAGAGATTTATTTATAAAATAGTTTATAAAGATAATTGAAATTTAGCATAAATTAAGTTATATATATAAATATATAAACAATTTATTTTATTTTTAATTTTTTTATAATAATAATTGAAGTCTTCTCTCTGTAGGAGGTATTAGAATGTCTTGCACTTTCTGATGAGGGAGTTCATTCTCATTGTCAAGCAAGTATCTTTTCTCTTTCATTTCATTTCATGTTCACGTACGCATGGATAACATGGAGGAATACACTAAGATTTCTTTGGAAGAGCAAGCGAAAGTAGGTCTAACAGTTGCGAAGGCTGTGGTTGAGGCATAAAATCCTGTTCTCAGATGGTGTTTGGTTGGTAGATTCTTGACAAACAAAAGTATCAATGTGCTAGCCATAAAAACTACTATTTCTTCACTGTGGAGGCCGGTAAGAGGTATGTGCATAAAGGATTTGAGCCCCAACCTATTTCTGTTTCAATTTTTTCAAGAACTTGACATTGAGAGAATTATCAAAGGTGGGCCTTGGACCTTTAATCAACACCTCTTGATCACTAGCCGTCTAGAAACAGGTGGTTCCCTATGCAAAACCCCTTTGTTCCAGTTAGATTTCTAGGTCCAAGTTCATGAAATTCCCATTGATTTCATGTCCGAGATCATAACAGTGAGTACAGGGAATTATATTGGAACTTTTTTGGAGTCTGATCCCAACAACTTCGTGGGAGGTTGGAGGAGTTATATGAGAATTAGAGTTACATTGGATGTACGTGTTCTTTTGAAATGAAAAATGAAGATCCTCAAGAAGGGAGGGGACTGGTCATGGATTCAATTCAAGTCCGAATGCCTCCCCACATTTTGCTTCTATTGTGGGCTCTTAGGACACTCTGACAAATTATGTGAGAAACTTTTCTGCCAACTTGATCCTATAGGGGCTGAAAAGCTCTTTGGTACCTGGATAAGAGCCATAGGTTATCGCCCAACAAACAATATTGTGTCACGTTGGCTATTGCCGGAGCCACTAGCTGAAATTTTCGGTAATCCCACCACGACTAGTATCTAGAAAGCAATTGAGAAGGAAAGCCCGGAATTTATGGCCCCATTAACGGGTAAGTGCAACACTACAAATGACAATTCATGAAGTAAGGGCAATAATTTAGGAACAGATTATGGGAAGGAGATAGTGGACATGTTGGGCGCGAAGGCTACGAAATATTCTGAGCTAGAGATTAATAATAAGGTTAGTTGTGGAAATGGGGAGTTGACCGTTATAAACCCCAAACGACGTCGTAAGGAGAATTTAATAATAGAAGAAAGTAATGGGAATATGGAATGTGAAGTTTCAGTGGTTAGGCTTGAAATTGTGGACCCAAAAAACTTATTATTGGTGGGCTCTGGCATCCAGGCCCGCCCAGCTCAATGAGTACACTCAATTCGAACTACTGCGAGCTGCGCAACCTATGGACAGTTCAAATGCTCATGGACTTAGTGTCCAGATGTAAGCCTATGTTTGTGTTTTTAATGGAAGTAAAAGTTAATTGTGTACGTGTGGAGAAAGTGAGAACAACTTTGAAGTTTGATGGGATGTTTTTCATTGATAGTGTCAATTATGAAGAAGGGCTAGCTCTGCTTTAGGGAGACAAATCAAGTGCCCAGCTTATAGGGTACTCTCGCAATTTTATTGATGTAACTGTAACGGTGTCAGGAATGCAACAATGGCGGCTCACGAGGTTTTATGGAATTTTCTAGAGGCACAAACCGAAAGAGTCTTAGGAGTTGATCTGAAATTTGAAGAGTAGATCGCATTTGCCCTAGTGTGTAATCAGAGACTTTAATGACTTGCTATCTCAATCGGAGAATAGAGGAAAGCATATTCACCCTCATTCTCTAATCAGTGGGTTTAGTGAAGCTATTTGTGACTGTGGATTGATGGAGATCAAAATGTTTGGGTATCCTTTTACTTGGGAAAAAAGCAGAGGGACTGAAAATTGGGTGGAAGAGAAATTAGATAGGGCGCTTGCTTCGAATCACTAGCATTTGTTGTTTACTAATGCTAAAGTCTTGAATGAAGACGGCCTTTGTTCAGATAATTCAACTTTGTTTTTGTGCCTCCGTAGTGAGCAAAGGGTCAATCACTATCAATTATGGTTTGAAAACTCCTAAGTTAAGGAGAACGATTGCAAGGCGCAGGTGATTAAAAGGTGGAATGGGTCTGGATCCAATGATATCCAAGAGTAGATCAAATTTTATGGGGAACCTCTTTGTATTTGGGGTGAAGATCAAAGAAAGCTGCAAAAGAAAATTTGAAGGCTTAAAACATTGTTCCAATACCAACTCTGTTGAGCGTTTATTGGAGGAACAAAAAAAGTTAGGGACTCTTTTAGCACAACAAGAAGACTATTGGAAGCAAAGATTTAAACAGTTCTGGCTGAATTAGGTGATTCTAATTCCAAATTTTTTCACCAATATGCTTCTAACAGACAAAGAAAGAATAAAATTGTGCAATTGAAGAATAAGGAAGGTGTGTAGTGTGATTGGAATTCGGGGTTGCAGGAGACCATTACTGAGTACTTCAGTGATATTTTTACCTTCGGAGGGTGTGATGACCACCAAATTTTGAGTACTGTGCATGGCAAGGTTACAGAGGAGCAAAACCAAGAGCTTACTAGCCCGTTCACTACACAATAAATCAAGGAAGCTATTTTTGCAATGCACCTGGACTTGATGGCCTAAATCCATGCTTCTATCAAAAGTTTTGGGACGTGGTTGGGGATCAGGTTACTGAGGCTTGCTTACAGTACCTCAACGATGGAGAGTTTCCTGCAGGTATCAATACTACCTCGATTGTTCTTTTCCCAAAAAAGATCCCCGAGTCTGTAGCAGATATGAGGCCAATTGCATGCAATGTAATCTACAAAATCCTTTCCTAAGTCCTTGTCAACAAATTGAGAAGAGTCTTGCCTACTGTTATTTTAAAAAAATAGAGTGCATTCATACTTGTAAGACTGATATCTGATAATGTTATTATAGCCTACGAAGTGAACCATTTCTTGAAGAGGAAGAGGCAAGGAAAATCGGGTTTTGTGGCTTTGAAGATGGACATGTCTAAGGCCTATGACAGAATTGAGTGGGGTTTTTTAAGGAATGTGATGCTCAAATTGGGATTTGCTACTACATGGGTCAATCTAATTATGAAATGTGACTCAACAGTCTGTTATAAGGTGGTTACTTCTGGACAAATGTTTGGACCTATACAACCTCAATATGGCTTACGTCAGGGTGACCCACTGTCACCATTTTTATTTTTGCTTTGTGCTGAAGGTCTGTCCTCTGCTCTTAGTGTGCTGGAATCCAGAGACCTCATACATAGCTATAAGGTGGCACGCTCAACTCCTCAAATTTCTCACCTCTTGTTCGCGGATGTTAGTTATATTTTCTTTAAAGCCAACATGTTTGAGAGCCAGCAAGTTAAACAGTTCCTTGAAAGCTATGAGAGAGCTTCGGGGCAGAAAATCAACTTTGAGAAGTCATCCCTCTCATTTAGTTCCAATTGTTTTGAAGCAGACAAGCAGGTAATCAGTTCTTTGTTGGGAGTTCTAGTTTAGTCTTTCTCTAGTAAATATCTTGGCCTCCCATCTCTTATAGGAAGAAAGAAATTTGATGTGTTTGCTTATGTGAAAGAAAAAGCTTGTAAGAGGATCCAAAGTTGGCATTCGAAAATGTTATTTAGAGCTGGAAAAGAGATTTTGCCAGTTATTCAAGTCATTCCCTCCTATGTAATGAGTGTGTTTGTACTCCCAAAAATGTTGTGTGAGGAATTGGAGAGATTAATGAATTCCTACTAGTGGGGCACAAACAACAAACAAGGGAAAATGATTGTTTGGAAGGCTTGGGACATAATGTGTATACCTAAAACTGGTGGCAGATTGGGTTTCAAAAAATTATATTCTTTCAACATTGCATTGTTGGCAAAACAGGGATGGCGTCTGCTCATTTGCCCTCATTCACTTACTACCTAAATTTATAAGGCAATGTACTACCCAAACTCAAGCTTCTTGGAGGCTAAAATGTCAGTGAACCCAAGCTATATCTAGAGAAGCATAATGAATGCTCAACATCTTGTGCAATCTGGTGCAAGATTTATAATCGAGACTGGTGATTCAGTGAAAGTTTAGGGTGATCCTTGGTTGCCCGATGTCTAGAACCCAAGAGTTAAATCTCCTGCAATTTTTGGGTTGGAGAACATAAAGGTGAGAGCATTAAAACCAGTTGAGGGATATTATTGGGATGAGGATATTTTAAATGAATTATTTTTAGCTAGGGATAAGAAGCTGATTTTGCAAATTCCTATCAGCTATGGGGCAATATCATACAAGTGGACGTGGAGTTTTGACAACAAAAGAAGCTATATTGGGAAGAGTGGGTATAAACATCTTGTGGGCAATTTAATTCCTTCACACTAAGCTCTTTTAGGTCCTAGTTGGAAGAAGCTCTAGTCTCTACATGTTCAAGCAAAGGTTAGAAATCTGCTTTGGAGGGCTCTTTCGAATTGACTCCCTACTCTAACAACCCTTAAATCAAGGAAGGTTGATGTTGATGAGCTATACCCAAATTGTTCACATGATAGGGAGAGCACCTTCCACACACTAGTTGCTTGTCTTGTGGCTAAACAAATTTGGAGTATGTCCATAGTGGGTGATATCAGCAGTATGATTGGTACCTTTCAAGAGTTTTGGCATTATGTGTCTACTACTAATGGAAGCTGGGACATCAATTTAATTGCAACCTTACGCTGGCAATTTGGAACAATCGCAATAACCAGGTATGGAGAAACAAGGCGAGCCCTACACCCATCATGTTCAGTAATGCATTTGCATTTCTTTCTCAATGGAAACAAGCTCAGGTATCTCCCTTTACTACTGGTGACTCTGCATCCTTGAATTATATTTTGCAATGGAAACCACCTCCCCTTGGATTCATCAAATGCAACTTTGATGCAACCATTTTTTATCACTTGGGCTCTATTGGATATGGTTGCATGATAAGGGATGAAAAAGGAGGCTTTTTGGCAGCTAAGAATGGTTTGCTGAGAGGGCCATGTGATTCAAGTATGGCTGAGGGGCTTAGCTATCAAGAAGCACTAAGCTAGCTTAAAAAGAACAACCACAACAAAGTTATTGTAGAATTAGATTCTAAGATTTTAGTTTCTGCTTTTCAATGTTCTACAAATGATGATTCTATGTTTAGTCTGATTGTAAAATCCTACAGAAGGATTTAGTTGAATGTGTTTTTCAATTTGTACGCAGGTTTGCGAACCGTGTTGCTCATCAGCTTGCAAGAGCATTCTGTTTTGTGTCAGACCAAAGAGTATAAATCCTTCTTCCTTCATTGCTGATGCTTTAAGTTCTAATGTTTAATGAAAGTTGCACCTTATTTTCAACATATATATATATATATATATATATATATATATATATATATATATATATATATATATATAAAAGAGGAAATGAAAAATTAACACAAGATCATTAATTTACCCTATATTTGGGAAGCAAAAAAATAAGAAAAGAAAATAAGAGTAAAAAATAAATAAATTTTCCTCTCTTCTTATTTGGAAAGGAAAACAATCTAAAAGGAAATAAAATATGCGAGGATGGGATCCACAATCAATTTTCACACCAAATTAGAGAGAAAATTGGTGGAAAATCATTGAAATTACAATTGCAACCCTATAAATATTTATTTTATTTATAAATAATAGGGGTAAGGTAGAGAATACACCATTTACAAAATAACTTTCCATTACATTTTTTCTCCCTAATATCCAAACAAGGAAATGAAAATTAATTCTCTCTCTCCTAGAAGGTTTCCTCCTTATTTTCTATTCTTATTTTCTTTCCTTTCTCTTCAGCTTTCCAAACATGAGGATAGTGGTTTACAGATTCATGAATACTTGTCGAAGAGGGCTTTTTTTTTTCAGACAAATCAAATTACAGTTGAGTTTTTTTAAATTGTGGTTGGAAGAGATAATCAACAAATAATAAAAAAAGAAAAAGGAACAAAAGCTAAGCCACAAGATCTTAAGCGCTGGCTTTCAAGTTTCAACAAGCAAGGCCCACCCCATTCTAAAAAGTGATTTAACTGCAATGTGGCAGAATCCTGCACCGGCCTACAGGAATTTAACTGCAATGAAAAAGAAAAAATTATTATTGACTGTAATTTTCCGCCGACCCTGTGCTAACTTAATTATCAATGCAACAAAAAAAAAAATTGGGAGGAATGCCACAATTAATTTTCATTATATGTATTATATGCTTTTTTTTTATTTTATTTATAATAGCCAAGTATCACAGGCTAACCTGTTATGTATATAAATATTAATTGTAACTTACATTTTGCGTGAGTTTTAATCATCATTTTTTATTTAATTTATATATATATATATATAAAACATTATCTTTTATTAATTTTAAATATTTAATTTGAAAAAAATATAAGAATAAAGTGCAAATACACTTTCAAAGTTTGACAAAAGTAACATATCGACACTTTATATTTTTCAAGTCGTGAATATATCTCTAATGTTATAAAAACGGGTTAACGCACTCATTCTCTTTATTAAGTCTGTTATCTCTCTTTCTACATGGCTCTTTATACTTTCTTTTTTTAATTTTTTTTCTTTCTTTATCTTTGTCTTTTTTTTAACTTATATTCTTTCTATCCCAAAAAAAATTGTCCACTCTAAAAATAAATATAAGTATTTGTCTATTTTATTCTTATTAATTGAAAAGTGTAGTATTTATCTATTTTCAAAATTAATAAAAAAAATAGTAATAGATGAGTTATAAGAGTATAAGTGAAAAAATATAATAATATTTTATGAATTAACAAGCAATAAATGATGTTTTCTTAAACTGTGTGGAAAAAAAAAAGATTTATTTTCTTAAACTGTGTGAAAAAAAAAAAGTTGACAATATTTTTAAGACGGAAGGTGTATTTTATATTTACTCAAAAAAATATTTGTGTGTATATATATATATAATATGACTTTTTCTATTTATTTTTTTATCTATAAATTTATATAATGATAATTGTAATTATTAATAAAATTTAATTATATTATTAGAATATAAAATAAAAATTTTAAAATAATTAATTATGATATTTGAATAGGTACATTCTAATTTTTTTTAAAACATAAAAATGTGAAAATAAATTAATTAAATGACTAATTTTTATCAAAAGAATTATTTGAAACATGCTAAGAAAATTTCTAAACAATTTTTAAAATCAGTATATATATATATATTCAATTTAATTTATAAGTAAATATAAAATTTATTTTCACATTATTATATTTAAAAAAATTAGAGAGTACTTATTCAATATCATAATTAATTATTTTTTTAATTTTTATCTACTATTCTAATAATATAATTAAATTTTATTAATAATTACAATTATTATTATACAAACTTATAAATAAAAAATAAATAAAAAAGTCAAATTATATATACACACAAATATTTTGTGAATAAATATAAAATATAAATTAAAAAAAAACAAAGAAAAAAAATATATAAAGAGTCATGTGGAGAAAAAGAGAAAGAAATAATAGACTTACCAAAAATAAAGACAATGTTGATATGTTTTTATAACATTATGAATATATTCATGGTTCAAAAAATATAAAATATCGATATGTTATTTTTATCAAATCATAAAAGTATATTTACATTTTATTCAAAAAAAAATACACAAATTTATTATATCTAAGTCAATTAAAATATAATAATAATATTTTAATTTAAAAAATATGACCTCATCAAGATAATGCAATCCCAAAAATATATATATATATATAAACAATATCACGGGATTCAATTTGAAACAGATTCATTTAGAATGGAAATAAAAATAATAAATACTAAAATAAACTCAACTGCCAGTACAGTGATGGACTGTAATCCTTCCTAGAATTTATAAGTACCAATTTCAAGTTTTCAATTTCTAATAATAGTATTAAAAAATCACCATAATTAAACATCATTAAGCCCATTAAAATATAAAAATTCAAATATCTCCATCTCATACTTCTTTAAAACAACACCAATCTCAATACCCCTATTTTCATATTTGCTTTCTGCCATAGAAATAGATCCAGTCCTATCAATAGATATAACCTCCACTTTCTTTGGTTTCCCCCATCCAAAATCTGTTCCATAAACTTCAAATCTTGGTGACCCAGCAACCCCAATTACTTCTACAGAACCAGGCTTTACAGCAAAAGAATTCGCAAGCTTCTCTTTTGCTCCATCAAGAACTCCTTTCTCTAAACCTTTTATAACCTCACCAAGTCTCTTTGCAATAAAAGCAAACCCATTTTCTTGAATGAGAACCTCTGCTTCCATAGTTTCAGCATGGGGGCTAACACAATTACCAAAATAATTTTTAGGTAGTGGAGGGTCTAAACGAGCTCTACAGTCTGCTGTAAATGCAATTAACACCTTTTTATTTCCATCTATCCGTTTAGCTTTAAGAATGCAAAAAAATACATACGCATAACTAAGAATAAAACTTGATAAATGAATTGATGAAGTACTTTCTTGATTCAATTGAGAAAGAACCTTTTGCTTGAGTTTGTTTATATCGTCGCGTGACAACTCGAATGTTGCTCGTACCATACTAAAGTTTGGCGGTGGATCTCCAAAACCCTCGAATAGTTTCAAGCTTCTAAAGTTGGCGTCGGAATTTGCTGATTTTATACTTAACCAATTGTTCAAGTAAATCATGTCAAGTCCTTCAGGATCTTGAATTATAGTTCGATCAAAGAATGGAGTTAGCTCTGATAATAAAGTTGGGTTATTCTCTATCTCGCTTTGTTTGCATATGTGAGCCCATGCTTTAATGAACATAATTATACTTTTGCCATCCGTGATCGCATGGTGGGAAGAGATACCAATTGAAAAGCCTTGATTTGGAAATAATGTTATTTGAAAAGCTACAATTTCTGCTTTTGAGTCAGATACATGTAACTCGGGTATGTAAGGATGTGACTCGGTAACCTCGCGAATTTCATTACTTGCAAGGTGGTGAAAATTTGCATGAGACTCTGCGACTGTGAGTGAAACGGTGTCGTTTGGAGTACAGAGAATAAAGGGTTTGGCAACTTGTGGAGGCCAAATGAGGTTGCCGGCGAGAGGGAGGAAGTGATGGAGAGAAAGAGAGAGAGAGTGCTTGAGTTTGGGAAGGATAACCGAGTTGAAAAATTCAGGGGTTGAATCAGTGAGTTCGTAGAAAAAGATGCGTTCCACTGGATGAAATTTGAACCAGAATGTGTCGAAGAAAGTTAGGGGAAGAGAAAACTCGGTGGCTGACTCAGGTGAGTTGGAGGTTGAAGTAATTCGACATACCTCAAGGACTCTAACTGGATTATTCATTGGTTCCATTGCCATGAGAGCTAAACCTTTAATGGGGAATATGGGACACTGGTTTTTTAGTTCAATGCAATGCAATATATATATATACACACTCACCCATGTGTTTGTTTTTTGGGGGTAAAATATCTGTCCACATAAAAAAAAAAAAAAATCAATTGGCTGTTTTTATGATGTATCTGATTCATTTATTATAAATCTGTCTTTTTATTTTTATTACTTAAATTGCTTTAGTTTCTTAAATTGTTTTAAGTTTCGTTTGTTTTGAAAAATTTTTAGTGATAGATTTTGTAAAATTTATAAATTATAATTGTTTATTATTTAATTGAATAATTGAGATACATTTCACAGATTTATTAAAATTTATTATGTTTCAAAATTTTTAAAAATGAAGAATTTAAAAACTGATATGAGTTGTAAATTTTTAATTCAATGAATTTAAATTTATAAGTTTTAACTAAATTCATAAATTTAAAATTCATCTTATCAAAAGAAAGATTAAATTTCTTTAGTTGATATGAATCTTACTTCAATTTATTTTATTAAGTTTAACCAAAAAGAAGACTTAATTATCATGTGTCCTTCAATAAATTACCAGGCATATTGTACACATTTTTTAGCTGTGTGTGGAAAAAATCATCATAGGACCTTGAACATATCACGTTACTTTTTATTTATTGAGGACATGATAAAATTTTATCTTATATTAAGTTGTTAAATTTGTAATTTTCTTTTTATTTGGTAAGAAAAAAACGATTGAAATTAAAAAAAAATAATGATAGAAATTAAAAAAATAATAATATTAAATTTAAAAGTAACATGTTTAATAGATTAAAAGTTAATTCATTTAAATTATAGATGACTAGCTTTCTGACAATTATAAATTCATATTTATGTATAAATCAAATGCACCACAAAAGAACTTAAAGTAATTTTAAATTAGGGGTGACTGGTTTAACCAAATTGCCGGTTTCAATTTGAAATCGACGATTTTGATTTAATCAAATAATCAAATCGAAACCATAACCAATTATTACGATTTTAATTTTAGTTTAACACCGATCAATTTTACTTTCGATTTGAAATTGATTTTTTTATATTATAATTTAAAACTATTTTTGAACCGATTTCTTTATTATATTAATTTCAATTAAACAATTAATATAAAATAATATAATAATTTAAAATAATTTTAATTAAACAATGAAATTTATTAACAAAAACTTGCATTTAATTCTTACATTAATTAAATTGCTTACGTATTCTCTTAAAATTAAGAGAAATCAAAACCAATATAGTACTAATAAGTTAGCTCACTATATTTTCAAATTTCTTTTTCCTTTTCACAAAAATTTCAATATTAAGTAGCACACTATCTCTATTATTGATTAGAAAATAAACATATGTAAAGCTAATAGAAACGGTTTAACTGAACCATCGATTTCAATTTGAAACCGACGATTTTAATTTTAGTTACGATTTTTAATAAAAACCGAAATTAAAACCAAACTCCTCATGGTTTCAGTTACAAACCAAAACCATAACTAAAAAGTAATTTTAGTTTTAATTATATTAAACCGATTTTAATCCGGTTTAACAGTTTCGATCCGATTTTGATCACCCCTATTTTAAATATGCTTTATAAATTTAATTAACGTGATCACTGTAAAATTATCGAGTACACTCGATGCACTAAAATAAAATACATTACATTTATAAATACATAAAATTTATTTTGAATATATATTACACCAAATATTATACTGACTCATTTAATTTATGTCCATAAATACATTTTCAATTTGATAAATCATTCACCATGGGATTATGGGACTAAATTTATCAATTTTATCATTATTTACGTGGGCAATATTTTAAGCAGCTGGACTTTCCTAATTAATCTTTTAGAGAGTTTCATTTAAATTAAGAAACAATTAATAAGGTCTTAATTTTAAAAGAAAAATGAGTTGAAAAACTAAAATACCCTTAATTTTTGAAAAATGAAAAATTTATTCATTGATAAGAATAAAAACAAAATTAAATTTTATTAATTATATAAAAATAACAAATAAAATTTTAAATGTTCTCTAAAATATCAAATAATATTTAGCAAATATAAAATTACACAACATAGAAAATACTAAGACAAGAAAATTTGTTATTTCTCAACAATTTAGGACTACAGCTTTCGTTTGCTGCAATCAAGTTGTCAATTACTCCCTAAGTTATCAATTATTCCCTCCGTCCGTCTCATTTTGTTTTAGACATTTTACTTTTTAAAATGTTTTGTTTTAGACATTTTACTTTTTAAAATGTCCTAAAAAATATGTCTCATTTTTATTTTTAATATTTTTTTACTTCTTATACATATTTTATCCTTAAATATTAATTCAACTTTTTTTTTATAAAATTGATAAAAATTATATTTAAAAAAGATAAAATGAAAAAAAAATATACTCCCTCCGTTTCACAATAACTGTCGTTTTAGATAAATGCACTTAAATTAAAAAATAATAAAATAAGAATAATTTCAAATCAAATGTACTAATATACTCTTAATTTATCTTTTACCAGAACTATAAAAAAAACACTAAATCAATTAATGTTAAAGATAAATTTTAAAAAAAATCAATTAATGTTACATCGAGTTTATAAAACGATAATTATATTAAAACAAAATCACTTTTTTTAAAAAATAATTATTGTAAAACAGAAAGAAGTATTATTTAATACATTCTTAAATTTTGTAAAAAAATATATTCAAACAAAATAGCATTATGATTTTTCCATTGATAAGAACATGTGATGTAAATATAATGGCGAGTAATGTATGGTGAATATGACTCTTCTAGTAATACGGGCAGAACAAGACTTGTTTTTTAGCTAAATCTTGCAAAATGATAAATAGCTGATAAGATGGATAAAAAAAAAAAAAAAAGGACAAATATATAGACAAATGACGTTTTCTATATCCCATACTCTTTTAGTTATAGGGGCAAAAATACATTGCACCTGATTATTTATTTATTTAGTTTTTTGAAATATTAATTAAAATTATTTTTACTCTAATACCAGTGTGTGGCTAAGTCAGATCAGATAGCAATAAATTGATTAACATTTATAAAAATTATAAAGATAATTTTAGTTTAGTGCATGAATGCATATGATTATTTTTAAATAAATGCAGAGTTTTAAATTAAATACTAGTGCAGAAAAATTTAAATTAAAACAAAGTTTGAATAATAAGGAAAATACTTACAATTAAAAGTTAGGAATAATATGCGTAGAGCTGATTGGAAAAGAAAGTTTAGTGTTTAATTTTAGAGACTGTAGGTGAAAGTTATTAGCCAAAAAAAAAAAAAAAAACAACTCCATAAACATTTTGAAAACATAAAACATAAAACAAAAATGCAAAGCATTATTTAATTTCTTTGTTTGTTCTTATGATAAATATACAGATTCGGTTTAATTTATATTACAGACAGATGTTGCATGCAAGCATGCAAAATGGACACATGGATTTACAAGTGTAACCTTGCATGGAAGGAACACATGCATGGCTTACAACTCAGATAATTACATGTACAACAATTAATTGGCATGTAAGACACGTGGTGTACATGCCTAAGGCCACCTATCTTGACAATATTACAATATTTACATGGAATGAATTTTTATTTTTAATATTTTATCTAATAACATTATAATAAATATTAATTTAAGGGACGTTTGATATCATTGTGATTTTTTATTTTTTTAAATTTTAAAAAATAAATATTAAAAATTATTTTTTAAAAATTATTTTTTAAAAATTATTATTTTTTATTTCTTTTATATTTATCCATAAACATTTTAAAAACATAAAACATAGAAAAATAAATAAATTCTGATATTCAAAATTTATTTTTATTTTTAAAAAATAAAAAACAAAAAATTGATACAAATCACCTTGTAGTAGAGTTTTAAAATCAATGATAAAAGCAAATGAATTAATAGAGAACCTGAATAAGGATTTGTTCATTGTTATTATTGTTATTATATAATTTATGTTCAATTAATTACAACACAGAACGATTAGCCACTGCACAGATTTGCTATTTATTACTCTCTCTGTCTTAAATTGATAGACAAATTTTTTTCAACGGACATTTCAAATTATACGTACATTTTCATTTTAGAAGAGTAATTTATATACTCTCTCCATTCCTTTTTATCTGTCGTTTTTTTAAATGATTTTTTTTTCAAAATATCTGTCACTTTGGGAAACCAATAAAACTTTATTTTTTTCCCCAATTATATCATTATCATCTACTCTATAATTAATGCACATATTATTCATTACTCTATAATCAATAAGAGTAATTTAGTCATCTCATTATTTTTGAAATTTAGAGTAATTAATTACTCCCTCCGTTTCACAATAACTGTCGTTTTAGGAGGATGCACACATATTAAGGAAGCTATTAAATACCTTTAATTTTAATTAATATGGATAAATATACCCTTATTTTCTCTCACCAAATAGGAAAAAACATATGAAATATTGAAATTAGAATGAGGGTAAAGTTGAAAAAAAGCTAATAAATGCTATATTGAACTTCTAAAACGACAATTATATTGAAACAAAATTACTTTTCTAAAAAGACAGTTATTGAGAACCGGAGGGAGTATTTCTTAATCTTTATGAAACAATAAAAAAAGACAGATGAAAAGGAATGGAGGGAGTAGTATTTTACTAAAATATCATTATTTATTTAATATAAATAAACTCATTATTTAAATTAGCTGTATTTATATTTTCAAAAATACATTAATATTCACTAATATAAAAGTTGGATTCTAATAAATTAATCTCATTACTTTTAAACTTCAAACACTTTTTTTTCCTTTACTAATATGAAAAACAACATTATTCCACAAAAATGCATTGGAGAATGAAAAATTTATTCCACAAAATTTTTTTGGGTTGTGAGTTACCGCAAGGATACTTTTAAAAAAAAATTAAAATTAATAATTTTAACTAAATTAACCTCTAATTCTTAATCTATGTGAAAAATTAATTAATTGTGCCTATTAATTTGGGACGGATGAAGTATTTGGCCTATTGAATAAATATACCCAAAATTTTTTGGCAAAAATAAATAAATAAATATATCCAAAATTTATTTTTTTGAATTGTACTTCATTTTTAGAAAATAGACAATTTTACCTAATTTTAAAAAGTTGTTGCAATTATATCTTAAAAGTCAAAATTAAAAAAATAATAATAAAAGTCTATTAAACAAATCTAGCCTGAACTTTATGGTTTTTTTTTTTTTTTTTTTTTTTTTGTAATTATACCCAATTTTTTAAAAAATAGACAATGTTATACCAATTTAAAAATAGACAATGTTATACCAATTTAAAAAATTTATTACAATTGTACTCAAAATTAAAAATTGAAAAGAATAATTTTATTCTTATTTAAATAAAAATAATAATTTTCTTTTTTCTCTCTCTATTTTCTAAAACCATCTATTTTCTTAAAATTTTATAATATCAAATAAAAATATATCTATTAGCAACAAGGCAGTCACATGTTTACAGTAAAACATACATTTATCAGTAGAAGTTTAATGGAATTTAAACTTCTATCACTTACTTCATATATATATATATATATATATATATATATATATATATATATATATAATTCAATAAATAATCTATTGATATTATTGGATTTGTTTGATTATATAGAAAGTCAGAAATAATAAATTTATTCATATTCAAAAATTATTTATTTATACACTCACGACTTCAATTTAAATTAAACCTAATAAATTTTTTCATAATATAGACAAATTATATATCATGCTAATATAAAGTACAATTTCAATCTTTTTATTATTATTTTAAATTAATTTAATTTTAGAAAAAAATAAAAAAGAATTGTGATTTATCTATAAAATTTTTCATCGTATGTAAACTTTTAATTTTTCAATAATTGATGTTGGATTTTACTTCAATAAGAAATTCTATGTTATTACTGTAATTTCAATTAAGATTTATAATTAGAATGATAGACCACTTAAATATTAACAGGTGGTTATTAATTTGCACAACTTAATACCGGGGTCTATGACGCGCTTTCTATGGACCCCACAGTTTCTTCACACGCTCTCTCTCTGGTCTCTTCTTTCACCGAAACGTTGGTTTACAGAAGCAATTTCACTGCAAAACAACAAAAAAGACGAACCAGGAAGAGCGAAGAGGCAATCCGTTTGCAACCAAACCCCGATAATGGATGGAAATATAAATACCCACATGTCATATATACATCCACGAATAAAGTTTTTTGGATTCTAGCCATTCATTATATCTATTATTGCCTTCATATAAATACCTATTTGTTTTCCTCTCTTTTTTATATTATATTATATAATATAGGATAAAAGCTAAATTAATCATCGAATTTAGCACCCAAAAATAAATAAAGACAAAATTTTTTTTTTGTCATCAAAGTTCTCATACTTAATAATTTTTGTCAAATTAATCTTTGGTTAAACTTTGACCAGTGCTTGTGTTATAAAATCAGACGAAATAATTTTAATTTCATAAGTTCCGTTTGACATAGTTTTTCGAAAAAATAATTTTTTAAAGAATTTTTTTTTAGTTTTTTCAGTTTTAAAAAATAATTAAAAAACAGTGAATAGATATTTTTTCAAAAAGTATGATTGAAAAAAACAGTTTCAAAAAAAAATAAAAAATAAATCAATCAATTAAATAAAAAATTCAAAAAGTGTTTTTTTAGCCTACAGGCTAATAGTAATCAATTAAATTTAAGTTTTAGGGGTAAGAGTGAAAATTATTTTTCGATATTGTGTAATGATTAAATGTTTTAATGAATGAAATTGATAATATTTTGTTGATCATTATACACATTTTTATTTAGTATTAAAAATTAAATTTTAAGAACAAAGCAAAAATTAAACAATCAAATGAACATAATAATTGTAAAATTCAAAATATGCTTCATTAATATCTATAAATAACATTCAAACAGAGGTGAATTAGAAAATCTAACAAGAGGCGATAAAAAATTGAAACCTAACTTATAATCATATAAATTAGTACCGTACTATATGTAATTTTCATTAATCATTAATATATTAATTAATTACACAATAGTTTTTGGAAGTCAAATAATATTTTTTGAATTTTTTTTTATTTTTTTGAAATTATTTTTTTCAATACTGCTTTTTGGAAAAACATTTATTCACCTGTTTTTTTTTTAAAATTGAAAAAACTGAATTTTTTTTTTTAGAAAAACACTTTTCCGAAAAGTTATATCAAACAAAACTTATGAAATTAACATTATTTTGTCTGATTTTATAGCATATGCACTGGCCAAAATTTGACTAAGGATTAATTTGACAAAAATTATCAAGTATGATGACTTTAATGATAAAAAATATGATTTTATCCTGATTTGTTCCCGGATGCCAAGTTCGATGACTAATTTAGCCTTTTACTTATAATATAGACAACAGATATACTTCTTCTTTCCTTTTATCCCTATGTTTGGAATGAGGTAAAATAAAAAAGGAAGAAAAATAAAAGTGGAAAATAAAAATTATTTTTCTTTTCTATTGCTTAGGAATAGAGAAAAAATAAAAAGAGGAAAGAAAATATATGTCATTTTCCTCTCTTTATTTTCTTTTCAATTTGAAGAGAAAATGAAAAAAAATATTAGTGAGTGAAAAATAATTTTATTTTTCTTCCTATCTAAATAAAGGAGAGAAAAATAAAAGATGAAAAATATAAATTAATTTTTCTATTTATTTTATTTGCTCTTTAAGAAAGTAGACTACGATAATGATGACTGAAGTTCCAACAGGTAAATAAATGTGAGCACCTACTAGGAAAGCAAAATAAATGGAAGGACAGAGACGAATACGACATACACCTACACATATTTTATCTTAAATACTTACACATCATCCAGAGGCAAATTAAAAAAAAAATTATTGGTAAGGCAATTAGTTTTTAAACTCATATACAACCATTTATACATATATAAAAGTGAGTGAAATCGAACTGAATTAACTGATTCGATTAGATTTTTTAAGTATTTTAATTTAATTTGATTTTTAAAATAGTAAATCAAATTAAATTTTGATTTGGTTTAATTTTTACTAAAAAATTTTAATTTGAATCGAACCGCCCAAAATTTTAATATATATATATATATATACACACACAATATATTATATTAAATATAATAATTTTAATATATATATATATATATAATTCAGAATAAAAACATAATATAAGTAACAGTCTTTTAAAAAAAGAAAAAGAGTAGCAATACAAGATAAAAATTGACTTAAATATGAGTTGAAACTTTTTTTTAATTTTTATTTGACTTTATTTTTAACCTAAAAGTGATTTAAAATTACAAGAATAATTTTAAAATTATATGAAAGATAAAATATTTATAAGTTATAATTTCATAGAGATAAATAAATAAAGTTTAATGAGACACAATTATAAATATACATATTTAAAAAAAAAAAAATTAAAAAGCTGCCCCAACTCTTTCCTCAATAGATCCGCCCATGTTCACAATCATCTAGTTCTTAAACTTTAATAATCATCTACCTGTTAACAGACATAACAAACACTTAATACTCCATTTGCTAGAATCCACTTCTAAACCTATGCTCTAATACCATTTAAATGTCACATCCATCTCATAAACTATTAGGGATAGGCATGAAACTGATAGACTGATTGAATTTAGATTGAAATTTTTTTTCCTGCTGTGGGTAGTTGGGTGGTCGTCGATGTCAGCAGATTTAGTGATACTGGTTGGTAGGTGGCATTGATCTCTCTTGGTCTCTCTCTTTCTCCTACTCTTTCCTCCGAATCTCTCCCAAATGAAAAAAGATGGCCTTTTATTATTATTATTATTATTATTATTCAACCACACAATTGATGCCTTAGAAAAATCCAAAAACTTCCACACTTTTCTTTCATTCTTAATTTTTTTAATCTTTTATTTCTTTATTTATTTATAATTAATTTGACGAAATTTCAGAGGAATTGAATAAGAGTTGGTTTAATGGTTAAAAGATTTCAATCTATCCAAAAAGTTGTGTTTGAACCTCCTCGACACTTTTCTTTTATGCTGTTTTTTTTATTAAAAAAAAAAAGTTTGGGGTGTTATCGAGTACATTCCATGCCTTTGGCCTAAAAAAAAAAAAAAGGTACATTCCATGCATTAAAATATAATATATTACATTTATAAATACATAAAATTTATTTTGAAAATATATTACAACAAATATTATACTGAATAATTTAATTTATATGTCCATAAATACATTTTAAATTTGATAAATCATTCACCATGCGATTACCACTCTGTTTGGGAAAGGGAAAAATAATGAGGATAGAAAAAGGAGGAAGGGAAAGTATAAAAGAAAATTGATTTTTCATTATTTGGGAAACCAAGGAAAATTATGAGGGAAAAAAAATAATTTTTATTTTTTCCTATGGCTCATAAAAATTGTGTTTTCTTAATTTAAGAGAAAAAAATAGAGAGAAATGGAAGAATTTTATAATAAATTATTATTATACTTTTATTAACTGTCGTATTTTCATTACTAACATAAAAATTAAAGGATAAATTTATAATTTCACTAATTATAATTTTTTTTTTCGCCCTACTTTCTACTCTTTTCCAAACTAAAGAAATATAATTATGATCTTTCTATTTTCCTTTTAATTTCCTCTCTTCTGAATAAGTAAGGAAAAAAATAATCATTTTCTTTCCTTTTTATTTTCTCTATAATTTCTCACCGTACTTTCTATTCACCTTGATTTTGTTCCCAAATAGGGTTGTATGGGACTAACTTTGTCAATTTTAACATTATTTAGGTGGACAACATTTTAAGCAGCTGGACTTTCCTAATGCCTACAGGCTACAGACATGTGGATGTGGCAGCTAACAATGGTGATTTGGGAAAGAGGGAATACAGTTCTCAGAAGCTCAAAATCATTCAATTCTTCAATTCAATATAATGTGCTACATGATAGCATGTGGCATATAATGCAACACGATAGCATTATCAATGCCACAAAATGGGCGGTAGGAGGGAGGAGATAAAGCTGCATGCCTTATCACATATCACAAATATTAATAATTAATTTAAATATTAATCAATATGACTCCCCAAAAATTTGTTACAATTTTAATTTAAACTAGTCGTCTCCCGTATTTTGCACGGATTTTAGTTATATTTTTTAAAATATTTTAATATATGTAAATTATTATTATTATATAATTAAATTTAAATATTAATTTTTAATAATTTTAAATATTAGTAATATATATGTAATGTAGATTAAGTTTATTATACATGAACTAATTAATTAAAAGGACAATAAAAAAGTTATATATATATTGGTATATATAAATTTTAATTGAGATTTATAAAATTATAATAACGTGGCTTAATATAATTGAAATCTATAAAAATATAATTACGTGACTTAATAAATTTTAACTGATGTGCTTTTATCAAAATTAATTTTAAAATTATTCCAGAAATCGAAGATATTCATAAATGGTGAATTTTTACCTTAATAATTCATTGATTCTTGATATATATATATATATATATATATATATATATATATATATATATATATATATATATATATATATATATATATATCAGTTTATAT
>CATKHJ010203838.1:0-13309 GCA_949750685.1 Vernicia montana | reverse complement strand
TCCATTTTTTGGCGCTTTATTTAGTGACTGATTATTTCTGTCGGTAAAATGTAGTCGGTAATTAGTCGGTAATTTGTTGTAGTGAGTCGGTAATTTGTTGGTAATTCAAAAAATAAAATGATTTTTTATTTTGTCGGTATTCTGTCGGTAAGTATTGAAATTTACCAACGGATTACTGCGTTGTCGGTATTTTCTGTCGGTAAACTGCTTTTTTCTTGTAGTGAGTACAATTGATGGCCTTAAAGGCTAAATTTGACTAAGTATAAACATAAAAAATGATAATTAACATGTTTATAAGCTTTATGTAAAAATAAATTTTAATTGGATATATATATTTTGAGTTATACTCAAATAAAGGTGAAGGGGTCAGTCTGCCCCTGCAACAGAAGCAAAACCAGATTAGAATAGTCACCAAGTTTTCTATTGATTGAATTTTAATTTCAATTTTGGATATGTTATAAATTCATATGTCTAATTTAATATTGAAAAATAATAAACTCATTTGAATTAGTAAGTAATAAGAAATAATAGAAATAAGGTCACAAGGTCATGTTATATAATTAGGTAATAAATGAAAATGTAATGTTTTAATGTTATCATTTGTGACCTAATGAATCCTATATGTATATAAGAAATGAATGATGATTAATGATAATGATGGATAGTAAATTATGTATGTTTATTAAATATGAATTTAACTTGAGAATTAATATAGAATTTGAATTGCCATGAAGTGAATTTATTTAACTTGGTTAACTTTTATCATTTCACCTACTTGGTCATCTTGGAATATAGAAATTGTAAAGTGTTTATTGATAATGATTATGTATGTAATTCTTCCATGAAATGACTTATATGAAATGATATTGAAATGGCAAGTGAACAATATGAATTGAAGGTATACACCCAAGACCATTCGGCCATTACACGATATTGAACATGGATGTACCTTAAATTGTAATATGTGTATATGCATGCTATGTGTAATAACTTGAATTGATATTAGATGATTGGTATGTCTTAGATGTAGACTTAGTAGTACTAGAGTTAGGATCAGAATGGTCAATTTGACAAAGTATTTAATGATATTCAATTGAATTGCATGAATGGTATGGTTCATTGTAGAACCTAAAGGATAAGATAAGAATAGTGTTCCGGAGATCAAGGAGCACTACTTCTAATTGTGTTAAGAGCTTGTGCTAAGAGCTAAGGAGAAGAGGTGAGTATGTAATATTTTAATATGGTATGGGCATTTGCCCTTGCATTATCATTTAATTGATATATATGTATATATATTACTTAAAGTCCTAGCAATTCTTAATGTAAATCTTACACAACCATTGTCATTCAAATCCTTGAGCTAGGACTATACTTGATGGCCTTTGGCCTAATTGCTATTAAGTGTTGGCCTTTGGCCTAATTGCTATTCATTGATGGCCTTCAGCCCACTTGTTACTTCATTGATGGCCTTCGATCCAACTGTTAAACTACTGATTCAATTGAACACTCTAAGGTTTATTTGAAACCATTATTGAAATTGTAAAAAAAAAAAAACCTCATTGATACTATGGTGAATATCCATATGATTTACTGTTCATATGTTATGAACTCTCATTAAATGATATTCTTTATAAGCAGAAATCCTCAACTGATGTGGGGTTATACATCATTCATGTGCACGTGATAAGAACCGTCAGATAGGGATAGTGTATCCGCCCCAACTAGGAGAGGGTTCCTAGCCGTGAGACCTGATCAGTCTTGCGCTCCAGTAATCAGTGTGAGTGAGCAAGGTATAAGCCGCAACTCTATTTATTTATCAGTGGGAAGCACACCACTTCTAAATTTTCTGATTTATGCAAAAGTGACAATAAATGATTAACCATTGATTATAAATCCTTCATTGTTATCAAATATCATTAAATCTCATTATACTATTCACATCCTCTATTGAGTACCGAAAAGACAATCTTTCATTGATACCTAATTGATATCAAATTTCTATTATTGTATTATATATAATATCAACCGACATATTATATTATGATAATACATTCTTACTAAGCTTGTCTCATCCCTTTAGTGGTTTTGTGAGGCCTTGACCGAACGCCCCTCCCCTCGCTCGGGAAAATATGCCTTAAGGAAAGGCGGAGCGATTTTTAAGGGAGGTTAAGGTATGAGTTTCGGTGCTCACGATTGGAAGCGGCTATTGCCTCAGAAAATTGATTTAATTTTTGAAAATGATTCGGGAGTCGCCACCCGAATTTATTTATCTGGGAAAATTAAGGAAAAAACTTATTTTTTGACTCCAATTTATTAATCTTAGATTAATTTACCCAATGATAGAATCATTAATCTTCGAACCAAGTTGAGCTCGGGGATTAGGTTTTTGGTTTTAAATAATCTCGATTTGGCTCTTAAATTTAATTTGACTTTTGAAAATTAATTTCATGAATGACAAGTATTAATGACAATTTATAATACATGAGCATGACATAATTATTAAAAATATATGGAAAAAATAAAGAGCAGATATTTAAACATCCACAAGTAAAGGAGAGTATTTCCTCTAACCCTTATGGGTATTAGGAAAATCACAAAAATCGCTCTTTTACTCCAAAATAATTAATTTAACTAATACTATTAATTAAAATTTACAATGTACAATGAAAAAATAAAGGGGGAAGGGGATTGATTGGAATTTGGATTTAGATTCCAAGCTTGCCTACGTACCCCATTGAATGAGGATTAAAACCCACGTAGTTCATTCCACTATAAGGTGGAAGGAGGTTTAAAAATCGGTCAGATTTGATTGGTTTGGTTTGATTTGAGGTTTGAGTGAGGGTAAGAGATTATACTTTCTTTGTGGGTTTGAGTGGTGGGAGAGTGGTTTTACCAGATCGGAGTTTCGTTTCATAAAACAAGGTTGATTTTTGAAAAAATTGCTTTAACTACTTAATTACCCAATTTTAATTAATTAAAAAGATTAATTAATTAAAGTGATTAATTAAAATGATTAATTAATCAAATTGAGTGAGGAATTAATTAAAAAAATTAATTAATTAATTAAAATTAATTTTTAATTAATTAATTAATTGTGATTACTCAAAATGGGTGTTGAAAATACTTAGAGAGAGAGAGAGAGAGAAGAAGCAAATGGATAGCCAATCAACAAATACTTGAGGTGTAGTTTGAAAGGAAAAATAGGGGGGTATTATCACATCTCACTTTTGGGATGGACGATCCTAGGGCATGGGTAAGTCTAAAGCCACCAAAAACTCATAGAACCCAACTAACTCTACAACTGAACTGCAGTCCAGCGGAGAGTCGACTGCTTCTACAATGCTACCCATGATACAAAACCTGCAAAATCAAAATTTCACTCCCAATATTTTACCTTTATAGCTTCAACTCCACATATATAATTAAATTCTCTCATATTATTATCAACTTGACATATAATTCATATTAAGTCATTCATTGCTATCATAATATAATGTAGATAATTTACATCACTTATATAATCTACGTACCATGGAGCATCTAAAACTGATATTAATAATTATATACATATCGAATATTACAAATACTTATAATATCCAACAACTTAATTTTCCTCTTTTACACACAAGCTTCAAGTGAGAACGAATACTTGAGCTTTCTGAACCACTTCTAAGTTCCTGTAAAAAAAATTAGGGAGCGGGGTGAGTAAAAACCCAGTGAGTGAAAAATATGCTACCATATTTGTGAGGCTCGGTATTTCAAAGTCGGCTCACAAGGATAGCTCATGGTTCACAATTTTATCAATTGAAAAATATATATATATCAAAGAAGGATTAATAAATATGTATAGATTGAGTTGAACAATTATCATACAAGAATAGCAAATTTCAATCAAATGTCAACTGGGGTAAAAGCAAGGATTTTTAATACATACTCACAGATAATCGACTGTACAACTTAGGGTGGATGCCAAGTAGACAACTCATGGCAGTTTAACCAAGTAGACAACTCATGACAACTTTTGGCCAAGTATACAACTCATGGCAAGTTATGCCAAGTAAACAACTCATGGCAATTTAGCCAAGTAACAACTCATGGCAATTTATCCAAGTAACAACTCATGGCGATTGTGCTAAGTATCATGACATAGAATAATGGCAATGAAAGTAGGATAACTCAAATTTGGATAACAAATTCAAGCAAGAAAATATCAAGAACAACTTAACAATAGGATTCTTGAAGAATCCAATATTATAAATATGGTAATTAATGAACGCATAACATGAACGAATCAAGGCAACTCAAGTATCAATTTGGGATCATAAATGGAATGATCAAGAAAACTAGAATTTCAAGAGTTTCAATGATCTTTATGAATTGGAAGGCAATGAAAACAATGGAATATAAATCATGCACAAGCATAATAACATATTAAAAACTCACCTTACTTATATAGTCCTCTTTATACACTTTCTTCTTCAATTCTAACAAAATGGTCACTTGTATTCTTCTTTATCACCTCCTCATTATTCCTCTACATATAATACACATGCATTATAAGTTCATTTTGCACAAACAGTAACATTAAAACACTAAGTTCTAAAATCTGTCTATAAGTTCCTCATTGAACCAGTCCTATTTTCAATGCCATAACTCAAGATATACTAAGCCAATTTACCTAATTATTATGGAATTAGAAACACAACATATAAAACTCTAACATATCCAAAATTCATCTTATTTTAAGATCTACACTACCCATGGTGACCTACTGAAGTTTGTCCTGCCTCTGCTCGTTAGGCAGACTGAGCTACCCCTACTATTTCCACTATAACTTCCTATTATCTTGTCCAAATTATAAAATTATTTTACTTAATTAAAATAGACATCTTAAGGATCATTTCATATGTTTTTTTCTTGACCCATTTCTATCTTTAAATTCCTCAAAATTGCGTCTCAATTTCTATATCCTTATCAGCCCTGCTTACAGGGGCAATCCTGTTACAGCTTCCATAATTCCCAACGTAATAAGAATATAATTAATCCCTTTTACCATCATCATTTTAACATTTCAGGATAAATTTATTCAGTTTTTACCAATACTAATTTAGGTCCTAATGTCATTTAAATTGCTTCTCAATTTCAGGGTTCTCAATGACCCTACCTGCAGAGACAGTCCTATTGAAATCTCAATAACTCAAAATCTACTACATATTTTACCAATAACTTTTACTGAATTCTACTTCAGTCTCCTGCCTACAACTCTCTAGTTTTGACCATGGTCAATTTTGGACCCCAAAATCCTTGAATGGGAGCCTCAAATTCCAACAATTTAACCTATCTCCAACAACCTTCTCTTTACAAAACCCTAGCTCTCCTCCAACTCCCTCTTCATTTCCATCACCTTACCTCCTATTTTCTCTAACAACTCAGCTCTATACAACCTTCCTTTACCTATTCAAGCTCAAATAAAACCAACTTAGCAATACTATCTCATAGAACCCAAGATGAACATGTAGAGAAAATCCAAAAATAACTCAAATACCACAAGCTAATCACTTAAAACAACTAAGTAAACATTATTTGAACTAGTTCTTACCTTAGTTTGGCTTCCCTTTCTTTTTCCTTCTTCAAACCTTGGCTCTCCCTACCTCTTCGTCTTCTTGTTCTTTTCTTTAGCTTAAGTGGTTTTAGAGATAGAAAGATGATTAAAAATGGTAGGTAACTTATGCTTATCTTATATGAATATATTTTTCTTT
Organism: Vernicia montana; assembly: GCA_949750685.1. NCBI lineage: Eukaryota > Viridiplantae > Streptophyta > Magnoliopsida > Malpighiales > Euphorbiaceae > Vernicia > Vernicia montana. The sequence goes on along the minus strand of CATKHJ010203838.1, from coordinate 7,550 downwards.
TCTTTTCCTTTTTATTTTCTAGCCTAATTCATCAAATAATATTAGCCATCCATCACTCTCTCTCCTCAAAATTTCCAGCAGCCCCTCTTCTATTTTCTAATTTATTTTATTATTTTTTTAATTAATTAACCAATAGTCTAACCTAATGATGATATATTTGTCATTAATCACAAAATTGCCATTTTCTAAACTTTATTTACTTTAATTTCCTTAAATATTGTCTATTAATATTTTTAATATAATTTTTAGGATTCTAAGGCTATAATTAATTATTCTTTCATCAAATTTTCCTTAGTCAAAATCTGAAAAAAAATCCCAGAGTTGAAATCACTTAGCTCACTGATTTCACTTAAGCATTTTCTATGCTCATTTCCAATTTAGTTTTTGAGTTTCATTGCTTATAATACCTTCATATTTGCCTAATTTCTCCAAATCAAATATAAAAATCCTTTCTGAGGTCAGAATTTGCCGACTCACACTTAACGTCCGCGAGCGGTGTTGGCGCCGTCCGCTAGGAGGTTTGGCGGAGGCGCCAACAGGGCTGGCGGCTCCACCAGCCCTCCCGGCGGACTGGTTAGACGCGTTAGACTGCTCTAACGTGTCTGACGCGCTGTTTGCACTAACGCATAACAAGCGTGTCAGTGCGGACACTCCAGGTGACTCGCGAAAGCCTCGAGTCATGGCGGCATCTGCAAGGCACCCTCGCGGACGTCCGCGAGGCAGCCCAATTTTCGAGCTGCTCACCCTCAGGTTCGGTTTTTTAGAGTTTTTTGGGTCAGTTTTTGGATGTTTTGGGTCAGTTTTTTGGAGTTTCTGAAGTCTGAAAAATTACCGGTCAGTGGCGGTGGATCCGAAATTAATTATCGGACATAATGACAGTCAGTTTTAAGGAAAATCTGGTCAGCCTTGGAAAAATACTGTCTAGTACAGATGGTTCGATCAGGATAAAAAAAGTGACAGTCTGGATAGAAAAATATTTTGATCAGTTTTGGTGAATATTTTTGGGACAGTTTGGCAGTCAGCTTTGAGGAAAATCCGGTTAGTCTCGAGAAAATACTGTCTAGTACAGATGGTCCGATCAGGATCGAAAAAGTGACGGTCTGGATAGAAAATATTCTGATCAGCTCTGGTGAGTTCAAAAATATTTTTAGGGGTGCTAAAATGAGGGTTCACAGCTGCCCCTCATTAGAACTGTTTGTTTGTTAGACAGTTTTGATGAGCGTGAAGCCGATAGTTTTGATAGATCTGGTGTTGGAAAATGATTCCAGATGCATTGAAGCTGTTCTGGTAATTTTTGGAGTATGGTTTGTCAGGTTTTGGGAGACTGGTGAATTTTTCAGGTACATTAATTTCTGATCTTTTTAGCGTAAGGAACGCAACTTTGGTCGGAAGGTAGGCAAATTTTGTATCCATGGGTAGAGAAAAATCATATGAACATGTAGGGATTCTCGGATCTGAATTTTGAGTTAAAATGCATGGAAATGCATTTTACTCGAGTGAATAATAGTGGGGCACGTTTTTTCGTACAAGAAACTCTATAAATAGAGCCCCTTGGCACCCTCTTCATTTGCTCATTTCCTCTTCAAAGCTCACAAGGTGAGCTTTGCTTTTCTTTCACCTTCAAACATTTTTTTTTTTTACTATGATAACTGACTTGTTCTTACTTGTCTGCTTTGTTGCGCTTTTTCAGATTCAGCATTTTGCACGGATGGCTTCAAGATCCAGGTTTGGAGCTTCATCTTCTCACCACACTGTCACTTCCTCGGTGAGCGGTTCACGGGGGCGCTTTTATGATCCACCCAGAGACAATCCGAATCCATCACTCCTCCTGCGAGAGCCTAATATGCAAGTCTCATATGAGGGGCGTCTGGCGGTTAGTATTTTTTTTTTATTGCTTATCTGCATGTACATACACTGGTTAAATAAAGATTGCATCGGTGAAGAATAGGGGTGGACGATGCCACCTTGCGGAAGTGATCAGGTGCATCACCCCGGAGGGTGGTGTCCGGGCACTGCTGGAGCCTACTAGTTTTGTTGACTTCTTGAAGGTGAAGACACTTGAGCATGCCAATATGAACTTAATCAAGGCTTTGGTTGAGAGGTGGTTACCACTAATACCTTTCATTTTACTTGTGGGGAGTTGATTTGTACTCCGCTTGACTTGTACATGATCTCAGGGATCCGCTTCGGGGTTCGGTCCTTGGATATGTGCAGGGACTGGAGGGTGACCTTCTCTCTTGAAAAGATGCAAAATCTGATTGGCTTCGATCCTCCTAGGGATAACATCTATGTCAGGCGCACCTTTTTTCACGACAAGCTTGACTGGCTGGCTGCGAGCGACCTTGCCTCTAACAAGGTTGTTGCTCGGTTATGTTTGCTAATCATTATGGGTTGTACTTTTACCTATAATATGAGGGACACGGTGGACCTAAATGTCCTACCTAGGTTGGTTCACATGGATGTTTGGGATCAATATGATTGGGGAGGTGCGATTTTGAGCATGATGTATCGCGAGATGATAGACTTATCTCGAGGGTGCATCTTATCTGTTGGTGGGACGACTCTTATATGGGAGGTAGATATTTCGATCATGCTTCTTTGCTTTGTTTTATGGACTTTATTTCTATTGTTCTGATAGTTATGTGTCACAGCTCTAGGCTTACGAGTACTTTCCCTTTATTGCCCCTAGGCTAATCACGCAGCGATACCAGATTTTTCAGCTTGAGTGAGATGGGAGGATTCGAACCAAGGCGTCCCTCGTAGGCATACCGTGTTGACTATTCAGGCTTTTTTTGACTAGCTGACTGTCCAATAGGTATTTTCCTTGTCTTTTACCTCTTTCCTGTTGTCTTGCTCTAACCGGCTTACCGATTTTTTATGATAGATTACCAGACCTTTAGGAGAGAGGATATTTTATGCTCCCCATGCAACTGTTGCGGAGGCCCTTTCCCGTAAACAGGTATTATTGCAATCTCCCTACTTCCAGTTGTACTACTTAGGCGAGAGAGTCCATTTTCAAGTTATGGGATCCTGGTGTGTGCCTGGTCCTCCACCAGTTGATATGCGTTATGGGACTGATATTGAGGCTTCCTAGGAGCTTTTCGATGGAAGGGAGGTGTACTTGCATCAGCACCCTAATCTGAACTACTTGGAGTTCTGTGATAGATTCCTGATACGGGGGATTACATGGCAGGGACGATCTTCTACTGCCTCTACCATCTTGAGGGAGCCCATTCCTCCGGCGGCTCTTGAGATCCCTTCGGCTGGCTCATCTGGGGGACATGTTCTTGAGTTTGGTCATAGTGTCGGCCTTAGCCATAGTACTGGAGGGGTGTATTGGAGTACAGAATATCAGCTTCTTGATCAGATCGGATATCATGGCGTAGATGGTATCATGAGGACATGGCAACTTCCTAATATCATTCGCTCAGGTGAGCGGATGATCCCTGATGATATTGCCCAGGTACCTTTCTGTTCTCCCCACCTTTAGAAATGATCTTTAGGTAGGATTTTTATTATATCTCTTTTGTGCTTGGAAAGGATCCGAAACATCTGACATTCTCTTCACACAGGTTCCTGAAGACTACGTTCGGCGTAATTACCACTTCTCCTGCAGGATGGAGGTAGCCATGTCCGAACTTCTCACATGCCTTGACATTTTAGAGTCACAGGGGGAAGGCAATGAGGATGTTCCTTGGAGGAGGATGAGAGGCGGCCGATTCTGATTGATAGCTGATGGTGACTTAGTGCCGACCTTGTCTTGTTTTCACTGCTATTTTTATTTGTTTCTCTTTTTACTCCCTTGGTGGGAGATAGTACTTTATTTGGATAATTGTATCTTTGATGCCACTAGTGGGCGGTAGCTCTATCTGTATGTCTGTACCTGTATGCCCCTAGCGGGCGGTAGCACTGTGTCTATTATTTGTTTCTTTTCTTTTTCTTCTTTTTCCTTGCTCCTATGGCGGGAGACAATACTTCCACTAGTGACTGTACTACTATGATTATGCACCAATGCATGCACTTTTATTTCATGTTATGTGTTATGATGATGTATGCCCGTGTATGCATGATTTATTATGTGACTCTTTCAATGCTTTGCCCTACAGTGTATGTTTATGCGCCGTGAATGCATGTTCTGCAAAATAATAAAAATTATATGTCATGTATGCAATTTTTGTGCAAAGAATGCATGACCTAAGACGTGACTTTCACTAAATTACGGCTCTGATTTATTACTTTTACTCGACCCCAGTCTCGGAGAACTCTGAAAAAGTCCAATTTTTTGAGTTTTTTGTCCTAAGAAGGGAAGAAAATAGCCTGAAACAGTGCTGTGGGGCCCTGTTGGTGCCGTGGGGGACCATAAAGCTGAAAAGGGTAGGAAAAGCTGAGCGTCCGCCAGAATGGTTGGCGAATCCGCCAGTGGATATGGCAGCTGCCGCCATACACCCTGGCGGATCCTCCCAGAGCACTGGCGGATCTGCTAGTGCATCTAGCTGCAGAGTCATTTTCTAGCAGCTTTTCTCTTTCTTCTTGATGTGATTTCCATTTGCCTATAAAATAGGCACCCATCCCGAGGCAGAACCCTTCATTTCTTGATTTTTATGTCGAAACTCTGCCCGTTTCCTGAATTTTTCTCCATTTTTCATTCTTCTTTTACTCCTTCACTTACTTTCTTCCGATTTTCACATTCATAGAGCCGTATTTCAGTCATAGCATGCATGTATGGACCAAGAAACTCGAGAAGGTGGAGAGAATCAATTTGGGTAGATATGGCATTGTAGCGATGGTGACACTGCGTGGAGTTCGGGTGGATTGGGATTTTCTGAGGGCCTATTTTAGGTTTTAGGATCCGGTGGCCCGTGTTTTTCACTTTGGTGCGGCCATGAAGGAGCTTTGCCCCACATTTGAGGAGTTCAGCGCCATACTAGGCTGCGATCCCGAGGCAGTCCTGGTGGTGCCAGAGTTCAGAATGGGACATTTTTGAATTTTTCAAGAGTTTTTAGACCTGCCTGAGGATGCTGCGAGCTAGATGGTTATTGATGGCTAGGTGGATCTGACTGTAGTGATTGCAGAGTTCCAGGATATTGGTGACTTTGGAGATATGAGGAGACAGAGACTCAGAATGAGGGCTCTGATTTTCTATTTGATAGCAGGGTACCTATTCCCTAGTTCCATCGTATGGGGTGATGCTAGAGTGACTAGTTTGGTACTCCAGATGGAGCAGAGCCGTTCTGTGGCTAGGGCAATGTTGGCCTAGACACTGTTGAGCTTGGACTGTTGTGTACGAGGTCTGGAGAGATGGATTATTTCTCCTGTTATTCTTCAGGTGAGGAAATAGTATGTCTATCTTACCCTTCCTATTATTAATGCTTTATGAGTGTCTGATTTTGGGTTATTTTGCAGGTCTGGCTCATGGGTCATCTCAGAGTGGTGGCTGCCCCGGTGAGGAGTCCTTACACGGCTTCTCAGTATCGTATGAGGCTGATCCAGGTTCGCTGAGGCTCAGTTAGGGAGTGGATAGGGTGGTAGCTGGAGCTTGCATCGGAGGACGTACTTTTTTATTGTCAGTGGTATGGCATCAAGTCCTTCATAACTATAAGTCACGGGTATCCGGTGGTCTGTTTGTTTGGTCTGAGTTGGACGACCTTTTATGAGAGTTATGAGGCTGATGGGTCAGACTTAGGATTTGCCTCCAGTTGTACCCTTCTTGGAGTCTGCACAGCTTAGAGCTCCTATTGCCAGAGCTATCAGGGGTCAGCTGGATGAGGAGTTATCATATGGTACGTCCAGGGATTGACTTCAGGACTACTGAGGCGTATACTAGTTGGTTGGTTGAGGTGGTCTGGCCTGCTGAGAGAGAGCACTGGACTGCTTTGCTCAGAGAAATAGAGGATGACACCTCGGAGGAGGGAGAGATTGTCGGAGGCACTGTGGATGATGGGGCGGTGAGACATACAGAAGGGGTGACTCGACCTTTAGAGGGTACCTGAGGAGACATAGAGGGCTCGACACTACAGGCTACACAGGTTGCATCAGTGAATCAGATTACGGTAGCGGTGATAGAGGAGACAGTGACTGCAGTGAGGAGGTAGGGGGACACTATAGTCGTGGTGTAGAGGAGGGTTACTGCTTCTAGAGCGGAGAGGAGGACTATTGTTTCGAGTAGGATTCCTGTTGCAGTAGCGAGGACTGGTTCCCGGGCTGCTACTGCACGGGGGGTTTGAGAGCAGTTCTGGATCTACAGAGACTCAAATTAGGCATTTTGGGACGACCGTGGGGGTCAGCTCAAGTTTTGCCAGTGCTCCACCTACTACAGTTGAGGAGGCTAAAGAGTCTTTGAGGACAGATGTGACCTTGGAGGAGATTCATGAGATTATGAGGGGCTCAGACTCGAATGATAGCACACGAGATGTGCATCCTAGAAGGAGGATGAGGATAGTTTAGATACGATACTGACATGTGCTTTTTGATTCAGTAGCTGGTTAGGACCTTTGCTGCAGGTTTTCTATTTTGTTCATTGCCTGCAAGCGGATATGATAATACGATACAGGATAAGCTATAGATGACACAGGAAGGGCTATCCTTTTTTTTTGTGATGATGGATTGTATCTTGTAAAATTTGATCATCAATATATGAGACATCTTTTATCTTTGCTATAATTTCTACCTAAGCCGCCCTTGCGGGTTTTCAACTTAGCGAGCACTTTTCAGCATTTTTTTTATTTATCCCTAATTTCTGCCCGAGCCGCCTTTTCAGGTTTTCAGCTCGCCGAGCTTGCTCTAATTTCTGCCTAAGCCACCCTTTCAGGTTTTCAGCTTAGCGAGCATTTTCTTTTTATCTATTTTTATATTTTTGTTTTGGCAAAGGAACCACATGAAATGATGCATTTAGGCACAGAGGAAATGAGATGCTTTGCTATGAAAAACAGAAATGCATTTTACTATGATTTGGACCGCACCCTAGTCGGGCTGCCTACGTATCCCTTACATCACTTTGTCATTTTCTTTTAGGGAGAATCAGGTCCACGTAGTTCTGATTACAGTGCTTTGAAAAATAAAGAAACTAAATGCATACATCATTTTCAAACAAAGTATCTCTTCAGCTGATCCAAGTTGTAGGGGTTGGAGAACTCGTTTCCATCCACGTCCATGAGGATAGTGCCTCCACCGGATAGAATCTTCTTGAGTACGTACGGCCCAGCCCAATTTGGTCTGAACTTTCCTCTGGGATCGTGCACAGGAGCTCAGATTTCCTTCAGGACCAGGTTTCCCTCTTGCAAATCCCTGTCTTTCACCTTCTTGTTGAAGTGTCTGGCAAGTTTCTGCTGATAACCCTGAATCCTATACATTGCATCCATTCTCTTCTCATCGATGGCATTCAACTGGTCATAGTAGCCCCTAATCCATTCTGCTTCGCTTAGATGGCTTTCTCTCATCACTCTGGCAGAGCGAATTTGCATTTCGATGGGGAGGACAACCTCCATTCCGTAAACCAAGGCATATGGGGTTGCCCCTGTGGGAGTGCGGACCGTAGTTCTATATCCCCATAG
>CATKHJ010203796.1:0-12472 GCA_949750685.1 Vernicia montana | reverse complement strand
CGACGGATTATCTGTTGCTAATTCAAAATAGTACTCACCATTATAGCGACATTTAGCGACGGAATAATCTGTCGCTAAATTTAGCAACATATTAGCAACGGAAAAATCGTCGCTAATACATAACAAATCATCGCCAAATTTAGCGACGGATATTCAAGTAAGCGATGGATATAATCGATCGCTGAATTTAGCGATAACTTTTTCCGTTGCCAAAATCGTCGCTAAATTTAGCGACGAATATTCCATTGCTAATCCTTCGCTAAATTTCAGCGATGGATAACATTCGTCACCAATTTTTAGCCTGGAGCATTTTAGCGATAGATTAAATTTGTCGCTAATCCATTGCAAATATTTTTTACCGATGGATTAATCCGTCACTAAACTGATAGATTCTAGTAATGCTAAGAAAGGAAAAGTAAAGGAACAACAAAAGTGAAGGTGTGTAGGTAGCCCAATCTGGGTACGATTCAAATATAAATTCTCTTTTGCCAATATCGCTCTCCTCTTCACTCTAAAGAAAAAAAAAAAAAGCTTGCTAAGTTGAAAACCTGAAAGGGCGACTTAGGTAGAAATTAGAGCAAACTCGTCGAGTTGAAAACCCGAAAGGGCGGCTCGGGCAGAAATTAGAGCTAATAATCAAAATGGTTCACTAAGTTGAAAACCCGAAAGGGTGACTTAGCCAGAGGATGGAGCAAACATAAAGTGGCAACTCAAGCAGAAATCAAAACTTTGTTTTGTTAAAATTGGATTCAATATCTACTTGATCATTTTGTCCTGTCTCGTTCAAAAATAAAAGTTGAGTACTTAGTCTGTTTAGCCTATGTCTAGGAAAAGCTAAACAATTCTTCCTCTCCCTAGAGTCATATCTTTTGAGTCTTCAAATCATCAAGTTAAGTTGCCAACATCACTCATTAAGAGAATGTCTATCAGAGCTTCACCCTGTGTCTGTCAAGCTCATCCTAGTAGCTCTTACCTTTCTAGTATTTTTCTACCATCATCCTTCATGTCATAGGAGTTCAGTCTCATCCTTCAATCCATATGTCCAACCTACTAAGTCTGACTCATAAGGTGGCACCCCACCTTTCCTACCCATCCCATTAAGGCCTGTTGAAAAAGTGCCATTGATTTCAAACTCTTGCAAAAGTTCTTAAAGGCCAGAGCTCCTTAGTCCAAACCCTAATCAGACATGCCTCCTAGAGCCCATCATTTAAAGCTCCTTAACAAATCATGCAGTCCTTCCAAGCCCAAACCTCTTTGGCAAATCATACTATCCTTCTAAGCCCAAGCCTCTTTGGCAAATCATACTATTTTTCCAAGTGCAAGCCTTCTTGGCAAATCATAATATCCCTCCATATCCAAGCCTCCTTAGCAAATCATCTAATCCCTAAGGTCCAAGTCCCTCAAGGCTAGCAAACCATCCCTAGTTTAATCCCCACCCTAAGGGCAAACCCTAACACATGGGCCATACGAAGAAAGCCCACAAATCCCTTAGGCCAATGATTATTGACCTAACTTTAGACAGCCCAACTGGCCAGAGCTATGTTCAAAGGGAAAACCAACTAGTCAAATCACCTCCAAAAGCCATGTCCAGAGGCAGACTCTTAACAAATGGGTCACACAAAATCCAACCCATAATCTTCACCTTTGAAAAGGCCAAACCTAACCGAGCCTTCCTACCTAATCTTCTCCAAGGCCAAACCTAACCGAGCCTTTCGCACCTAATCTTCTCTAAGGCCAAACCTAACCGAACTTTTCCTACCTAATCTTCTCCAAGGCCAAACCTAACCAAGCCTTCCCACCTAATCTTCTTCCAGACTAAACTTGACCTAGCCTTCTAAGATAACCTTTCAGGCTAAACCTGACCTAGCCTTCCAAGAAAACCTTCTAGGCTACACTTGACCTAGCCTTCTAGGATAATCTTCCAGGCCATACCTAACTGAGACTTCCAAGCATGACTTCCTCCAAGGCTAAAACCTTACCTAACCTACCAAAATAAACTTTTTCACAGGCCGACAAACCAGTGGCCTTCGACCAAGCCTTCAACCAAACTCGGGTATAACCCCATCATCTTCAAGCCAAACAATCAACCTAGGGCTAAATAACCGAGCTACTTTTCTTCATCCGTCCAAAATGGGGACACCTTCCTCTCAAAAGATCAGTACTCTTATATCATTTGACCCTTTATAGATTTAAGGTATCCAATCTTTGCATAATCAGACGCATTTTATACTAAACGGATCATCAATCCAAACTCCTAAATCAAGATGAATCATCAATCCAAACTCCTAAATCAAGACGGATCATCAATCCGAATTTCTAAATCAAGACGGATCATCAATCCAAATTTTTGAATCAAGCAATCAAAGGGTCCTCCACCCAAACCAATTAATTTCAACTTTAATCGAACCCATCCTAGAATAGCCTTAGGATCTATACCTTAAATCTGAATTAAGTTTCTTTTCCAGAATCATACCTATCCTAGGATAGCCTTAGGATCTTTTACTCAAGCAGACTGGGAATATCACTTTCATTACTTTCATTACAATTTCCCAAAAGAAATCAGGAATATCACTTCCATTCCAATCTAAATCTCCCAAAGATACCGGGAGCAAGCTTCTTTTATCAACCAATCCACCCATAAATATATAACAACGATCACCTAGACATCCCTATGGTTCCTTTTCCATTTATTTATCATCATCCACCTATAAACATCTAATTTCTCAATTAGGCGTCAATTTGGTTCCCTTTTCCATCCTCTTTTACCTTAAAGTCAAATAAATCCTTCACCCAGACATGTCTAACCTAGACATCCCTCTAGTTCCTTTCCCCATTTTTATCCAAGTAAGTCCCATCTTTCACCTAGAAATATCTAGCCACTAACCTAGATATTCCTCTGGTTCCTTTTCTCACTTTCATTTATCAATCAACTTCCACCCATAAATGTGTAGAAACAATCACTTAAACATCCATATGGTTCCTTTTACAATCATTCTCAAATTTAATCATTTTTGTCACTCAAACATGTCCAAATCATGATTTTGACATCCCTTTGGTTCCTTTACCATCTTCCTTAATCTTTTTACCCACCCAAATATGTCCAAACACAGACTTAGATATCACTTTGGTTCCTTTTTTCCATCCCTTTCTCCAGGTTCACTATCATTAGAATCGCCTTATAGTCAAGACAATTCTGATAAGGAGGCAACTATGAACCCTTAATTTTATACCCTCTGAGGTAATACGTAGACCCGGTAAGACAAACCTCTAGTGGTCAAAAATTACCAAAATTCATCATCCTCTAAACTACCCTCAGATCATTCGGGACTGAATACGGAGCCTAATGCAATTGGAATTGCTAAAAACATAAGAGAAACGGGTGAAAATAAAAGAAAAATATGAAACTGGGGTGCCGAGCCACAGGTCACGCATCAGGATCCGTCAGGCACACTTACGGATCCTTCAAGATTCTTTGTGGATCCTCTAGGCTACTCTGCAGATCCGCACCCACTTTTTTAGTTTTTTTCAAATTTTCACCCCTTTTTGCATCGTATCCCACATCAAAAGTGCATGAAATTTTTCCCCAACCTTTACCCTATATATAGGGGACCTCCCACTCATTATTCTTTACCTCTTGGTTTGCTTGATTAGCCTTTGCATCAAGTGAACCATCCCCATAAGCTTGGTTCACCAAGGAACAAGCTTTCTAGCTTTAAATTTACTCTTATTTTATTTTATTTTTGCTTTGCCATTACTCCTTGCTTTGCAAAGTAAATTGGGTTGTGACTTCCCAAGCTAATTCATCAAGTCAAAAGCTTCTCTTTGTCTGAGGCAAGTTCCCTGCCATTCGAGGCAAGCCATCCGAGGCAAGTCTGACATCGATTAAGACAAGTCTCCTCCATCTCAAAGCAGCATGAGCGAAGGTAATCATCTTTCCCTTTCCCTTTTCCTTTTCATTATTTATTTATTTTTCCCTTCTTTGAATTATTCTCTTCTCCCTCTTTGGGCTCCTTGTTTAATTCTTTTCTCTTATACTCCCGATTCTCTTAATTGTTTCACTTAGGTTGGTTAATTAAAATCTGAAATAATTAATTCAACCTAGTAATCAATTAAAATAAATTCAATCAATCACCTCAACTCTCAAATCAATCAATCAAAATATGATAAAGTGGTTTGACCAAACAAAGCCCTTCATAAGAAAGGAGAACTACGTGGATTCTGATTCCCATTCAAAGGGATACATAGACATGCTTGGTCTAAGCATCGAATCCAAACAAAATAAACCAACTTCTCCCCCATCATCTTCTTCATATAATTATGATTTCTTTTATTTTATTTTAACATTAAATTTTTTCATGCATCATATTAACTATACAAGCATTATTCATAAAATTAATTTTAAGTCACAACTTTATTAAATGCCAAACTAATTAAAATGAACCGAAAACCTAGTCCCCGAATCCTCTTTGGTTTCGAGGCTAGTGATTTTTTTCCTTTGGGATATCAATTAGAGTCATTAATGGGTTTTACCCTATATTTTCCCAAATAAAAATAAAGTAAGGTAGCGACTCTAAAACACTTTTCAAAATCAATCAATCTAAGCTCGAGGGCTTCATCGTGAGTCCTTTCCTAAATGAGCATTTCGATTCCTTTTAGCAGATAGAACAAGTGCTCAAGTGAGGCCTCACAGCTCCTTATCAAACTCCATCTCAGGCACTTCTTGTAAAACACCTGGGAAGAAAGCCGATACATCATGAAGAGCACTATTATAATACTGTGCAACAACCATGTAAGAATGGTAGGTGATGACTCGGTCGAAGCTCTCAAAATTCAGGAAGTCACGAACAATTTTCTTCCTGGCCTCTTCATACTGCCTCTGCCTCTCCTCCGCTACTTGAACCCTCTTCGACGCCTGCTCATAAGCATAGGCAGACACTCGAAGCTTGCTTTTCACTTTTTTAAGTTCTTTGCGAAAAGCAGGAAGCTCCTCCATCTCTTTAGCAAGCTCTTCATTGTGCTTCTTTGATTCATCTAACCTGGCTGCAAGTTCCAAAGCAGACTTGTCCTTCTCAACAATTATTTTCTCTTTGTTAGTCAAGGACAAGTCCCGCTTACCCAAGGTAGATCGAAGAGTCTCGGCCTCAACTTGAGTCTTCTAGCGAGCTTCACCATGCATTGTCAACTGAGACTCCATTTTCGCTCTTTCCTCCTATAGAAAAGCATTATTCTGCCCCTTGTGAGGCCTTACCCAAGTACCGGTCCGATCCGCTAAAGAAAATCAAAATGCTCATTAGGAAAGAACTCACGATGGAGCCCCCGAGCTCAAATAGATTGATTTTTGAAAAAGAGATTTTTGAGTCACCGCCTTAATTTTATTTTATTTGGGAAACGTTAAGGAAAAAACCCAATTAAGTGACTCCAAGTATTTATCCCAAAGGAAAAGTACACTAGCCCTCGATTTACCAAAGAAGATTCGGGGACTAGGTTTTTGGTTCATTTAAAATAAAGATTAATTTGGCAAGTTTAATACAAAATAGCTTTAAATTGATTTCATGAACAAATATAATGTATGAACAATTAAGATATGCATGATCATTCATTCATTCCAAATATAAAAGTACACAATAAAGCAAAATAAAGGAAATAAGTGAATTATATATTATAACAAAACCAAATTAGGGGATACTTCCTCTAACCCTTATGGGTTCTAGGGAAGTCACACATTCTCCAAATTAAATCATAAAGGAAACCAACAATTAAGAAGAAAACCCTAGCTAAGTGAAGAAGGTGAAAGGGGGAGAAGTTGGTTGATTTTAATTAGATTCGATGCTTGGACCAAGCATGCCTGCGTATCCCTTTGAATGGGAATCAGAACTCACACAGTTCTCCCTTCTTGCGAAGAGGTTAGTTTAGTCTTAGCCTGCCTTTTATCATGTTTCAATTGATTGAATTAGAGAGGATTGATTAATTGATTGATTAATTTTAGCTAATTTACCAAGTTGATTTAATTAGATCAGATTTTAATTAACTATCTTAAGTAAATCAATTTTAATTAATTATAGAGTGATAGAGTAGAAGAGCAACAATTAGGCAATGAGCCTAAAGGGGAGAAAAGAATAATCCCAAGGGGGAAAGCAATAATAAAAGCAAATAATAAAGAAAAATTGAAAAAAGAAAGGGATTGATGCTTACCTTATGCTTGTGAGGTTTGGAGACGAACGGACAGAGCTGCTTTCTGGATCTTAGTTCCACCTTATCTCAGCTTGAGGTGGAACTCAGACCTCAAACGAAAGACTTGCACACGCTTTGCAAAGCAAGGAGCAAAGAGCAAAGCGAATAAAAAATAAAAGAACAAACTTTAGAACTAGAGGGCTCATTCCTTTTTTTATAGAACAAGCAAAAAAAACTTTTGAGACTTACTATAAGATCTCAGGTTGATCAAGCAAGTCAAGGTGTGAAGAAAACTGACTTGGAGGGTCTGAATATATAGTATGAGGGGTGGGGGCTATTTTTTCCATTTTTCAATGTGGGATTTAGGTTTCCAGAGTCGTTACCGCACAGGAGCCCTGCAGTACCGCAGAGGCATCCTGCGGCACTGCAAGATGAGCCTGTGGCAACCGTAGGTATGCTCTGTAGTACCGCAGACACATTTTCTATTTTTGGGCTCGTTTTATCTATTCTTTTTTCGTTTGGCTACCACACTTTCACCAAAGGTTCTTCAGGTTCAACCATATACTAAAGGTGCAAATTTAAGGGTTCACAGTTGCTCCCTTATCAGAATTGGCCTGTCTAGTGGGTGATTCTGATAAGAGTGAACTCGGGATGATTTGGATGAATTTGGTAGAAATGAATGTCCCAATCTATTTTGGGAGGTCCAGTTTGATGTCTAGTCAGTTTTGAGACATTTCTGAATTGGTTTGAATGGTTTTCTATTTTTCAGGGTATTTTCCATTTTTTGGTGTTTCTGTCATAGTAAGGGTATACCAATTCTGATCTAGGCAAATGTTGATCGAGTGGCAAGATAAAATCATTGCAAGTGCACTGGAACTTGCAGAACTGATTTCTGACTTAAAATGAATCTGAAATCGCATCCCGAGTGATTTGGCAGCTCAAAAGTTACTATGTAGGTGGGGCCTATATAAAGAGGTTACCTCATTTGTTAGATTTCACTCTCTCTCTCTAACTCTCATTTTCTCTAACTTATCTCTAGAATTCCTATGGCTTCGTCTTCAGCTAGCAGTCGCCATATCCGGAACTATCAAGCGCCACAAGAAAATACCTGCCTGGAGGACCTTCTTTAAGAACCGAACTGCCACGTGTCATGGACTAGCACAATAGAGGTGTTTATTACTTTGTTCTTCTTTTTCTGTTCTTAGTTAGTTTACATAGAAAAATATTGCATGCAAGATAAATAATAATTAATTTAATTAATGTAATTTTTTTTTAATAAATAAAAAAAAGAGTATTGATTTGAGATTGAGAGGAGGGAGATCTAACCTAACTGGGGTAGCCTCTTACCTGGAAAATCATGAGCGAGTTCGGGAGCAGATCGAACCTTCTGGTTTGCTCGGTCTTTTGACCCTTGAGTATACCCATGAGAGTAATCTTGCCTTGTTGTGAATTTTGGCAGAAAGATGGTGGGATACCACAGACACTTTTCATTTTCCATGCCGGGAGATGACTGTGACTCCCCTTGACTTAACTATGTTGGCAGGGCTGCACTTGAGACATCGGTCTCTAGATTTTTACCCATCTTAGACATCCATGCCATCTAAGAGGTTGATTGAGCTAATTGGTGTGAACCCACCACGTGGAGATGTACATATTTCCCGAGTCTGGCTTCGAGGTCAGATTGAGGTTATGACATCTGTGGGTGGCTTCACTGATGAGCAGGCAGCCAACCTGATTATTTTGATGATTCTGGGTTATTATGTCTGTTATACGAGGAGGGACGCCATTGATTTGAATGTCCTTTGTATTTGGAGGACCTGAGTGTCCTTGGTAAGTTTGATTGGGGTGGTGCTACTTTATGTGTGATGTACCGAGAAATGTCTAATCTTTCTCAACGAGTCTTTTCTGGCTTAGGCGAGACTCACATTATCTGGAAGGTATACTTCTATGCATTATTTCTATTTAGTGCTTTTTGCCTCCTGTTTGACTGACTACTGTCTGATTTGTAGTACTGGGCTTATGAGTATTTCCCATTTCTGTCTCCTCCTTTGAGGGATACTACGATGGATCGCATTCCGAGCGGCTATTTGTGGAGCTCGCAGAATCAAGATCGATATGATAAGCGGGGTTTTCATAGGATCAGGGCCTTCTTTTCTTAGCTCAACCCAACACAGTTTTTTTTTTTTACATTACTTCTTGGACTTACTATCTGTGTTGCAGGTCCGGTGGATGCTTTTTACTTCTAGGCTGATGTATCTTACACAGAGGACTGATTCCAACTTAGCTTTGTCTTCTTTTCGCCTCCTTTTGCACTTTTGATCTGAGCAGATGTTTTAACTAGGGGAGAGAGTTCGAGGGCAAACTACCGATGAGAGGATTATTCCGATGGATCCTCCTCTGGAGATGCGATATGGATTATGCATTCTAGACCAGGACACTTTGGCGACGGGCATACCATCTGAGCCTTTCTTGGATTTTGAGTCTGATTATACCTAGCTCTACCATACTCGCCTAATGCCTGGCATGCCATTTTTGGATCGACATGCTCAATCTAGCAACAAGCACTCTATAGCTGGTTCTATTCATGCTCCTTCAGTTAGGAGGGGTACTGGTGTGAGCTCTAGTCTAAGTACTGCTGCAGGGACTTCAACTAGTAGAGCTGGTTCTACTGACATATTTTGGGCTCCTAATGTTTTGAATTATATCTCAAGTGAGCATGGGATGATGCAGTATGAGATCCCACGTACGATGCCCTGTGATTTGCCGCCCTTTCTAGACCATGTAGGCGAGGTAAGTACACTTGTGATTTTGTTGCTTTTAAAAGGATCATGCAACAGGTTTTCTGATTTGTATTCTTTTGTTTCCCATAGATTTCTAAGGATTGGGCTTGTCAAACACATGAGATGGTCAATCGGTTGCGGTTAACTTTATCTGTATCTTTGACCCTTAACGGCCTTCATGATGATGAGGAGACATCACCACCACAAAGGAAGAGGCATCGACACGGCAGGCACTAGACTTTTCTTTTGCTTATGTAAGTTGTAGGCTGATGATATGTATGCATGTATGCATGCCTTATGATGTACTAAACTATGTGATGGGATGTTTATGAAATATTCATATTATGTTATGAATGTTATGGATACTATGGATGTTATAAATGTCGTGTATGCATGTTTGTGTAATGAATGACAGGGCTCCTTCTTTCTCTTTTTCTTTTATTCACTTATTTTTAGCTTATTTTTTTCACTTTTATTGCTCATTCCTCTCTATTTTTCTCTCCCTTTTCACTCAAAAATCAATGCATCAGATTGCAGGGAGGCAGACATACCTTGCTGTAGCCAATTTAGGGATTGCGACAGCCAAGAGGGGGGTTATGGCAACTGCAGGGCAGGCCTACTGCAGCTCCAGCGATACTTCTCCTTTTCTTCTATAAATAGGCCTCCAGTGTTCCTAAAACTTCATCTCAGTGTCTTTTTGCTTCCGGTAAGCTTTTTACTTAGTTTTTCTGCCTTTTTTCCCTCTTTTTATTTTCTTTTTCATCCCCATGGAGCCCTACTTCAGTCATTATACGCATTTATGGACCAAGAACCTTGAACAAGTAGAGCAAATTAATTTAAGAAGTTTGAGATTAGTGCCATACCAACACTGAGAGGGGTGAAAATAGACTAGGAATTTTTAAGGGCTTGTTTGAAATTTTGGGATATAGAGGTACATGTCTTCAGATTTGGGGCTGGCATAGATGAAATGTGCCCTACTTTTGAGGAGTTTAGTGTTCTCCTAGGATCTGACCCTGAGGCAACTTTGGCTACTACTGTTGAAAGGGTAGGTTATTTCAACACTTTTCGAGGGCATTTGGAATTGGATATGGAAATTGTTAGCCCTATGGTCCTAGAATATTGGGTTGATTTGACTACTATGATCGTCGAATTTCATGATCCTCGAGACTTTGAAAATGGTGGATGGCAAGACCGCCGAATGCAGGCCCTGGCTTTATGTTTGACTTCAGGTAACCTGTTCGTGGGCCTAGTGGGTTGGGGAGATATCAAAGTAGTTGAACTAGTTACTCAAATGAACAAGATCGCTCAATTACTGGGATTATCTTAGCCGAGACTATTCTGAGTTTGGATCAAGCTTATAAGTCTGATGGTCCTTGGTTTGTGAACCCGGTGATTTTGCAAGTATGCTTTGTCTCTTAAACACTTTTACCACTTTTATCTTACTTATGAAGTCATGTCTTTGGATAGGTATGGTTAAGAGATCATCTGCAAGTTGTGGCCCCTCCCACCCGAGCTGACTATTCAGCATCTTGGTATCAGTCTAGGAAAATAGTAAAGAAGATGGATTCTAAAAAGGCATGGACTGAATGGTTGATTGACCTTGATCCAGAGGAGCTGCCATGGGTTTTTCCTTGGTATAGAATCAAAAATTTTATGACCATGAGCTATGGGTATAGGATGATATATCTACTGGGTCTACATATGGTGACTTTCTACCAAGGAACTAGGGTGTTGCGGCAGATGGGTCATGCATAAGGAGTGCCCCCAGATGGCACTGTCTTTGAGTCTGCTCTGATTACACCTACTATGGCTAGGGCAGTTACCAATGGATGGGCTAGGAGTTTCCATGTTGTCCTCCTTTCTCACCGTTTTGATAGGTTGGAAGCTTATAATTTATGGTGGATAGCTGCATCTTGGCCTACTGAAAAGGTTAGAAGGGTGACCATACTTAAAGAAATTGAAGACGAGACTCCTGCCGAGAAAAGCAACAACTAGATGGATTTGACTATGATTTAGGACTTAGGAATTTTAGGACATGAATAAGACTCACTCTCTTTTTGTAATTTTTGAATTGTCCTTAAATCCAGTTTGAATAAAACATCATTTATTTGCTCTAATTTTTCTTTTGTGATGCAAGCAAAGAATCAGATAAATAATTGGCACAAAAAATGAAATTTTATTAATATTTGGACCACACCAAAATGGGTTACCTACGTATCTCCTTACACAAATTTTCATTCATTAACATTTCTTTTTGGAGATCAGATCCACGTAGTTCTTAGTTACAAAAGATGTAAAATGATGTACAAAACTAACACTCATGCAAAATAACATTTCAACTTATCCAAGTTGCATGGTCTGGCGAACTCGATTCCATCTAAATCCATGAGAATAGCACCCCCACCTGACAGGATTCATTTAAGCACATATGGCCCAGCCCAATTAGGTCTGAATTTTCCTCTGGGATCATGCATTAGGGCACGGATTTCTTTCAGCACCAAATTTCCTTTTTATAACCCTCTATCTCTAACTTTCTTGTTGAAGTGCCTTGCTAACTTCTGTTGATAACCCTGAATCTGATACAAGGCATCCATACTCTTCTCATCAATGGCATTCAGCTGATCATGATAGCCTATTATCCATTATGCTTCTTCTAACTGACTTTCTCTCATGACTTTGGCTAATTTGATTTCCACTTCTTTTGGCAAAACAGCTTCCATTCCATAAACTAGTGCATAAGGGGTTGCACCTGTTATGGTACGGATAGAGGTTTGGTATCCCCATAAGGCAAATGGTAGTTGTTGATGCCAATTCTTGTGATTGTCAGTCATTTTCTATAGAAGGGACTTCATTGTCTTGTTTGCTGCTTCAACAGCGCCATTGGTTTGTGGGCGGTAGGGATAAGATCTATGATGCTATATCTTTTCCTTCTTCAACGAGTGGACTACTTCTTTTTGAAAGTGTGATCCATTATCTGTAATGATCTCAAAAGGGACACCAAACCGACAAAGGATGTTAGTTTGGATAAAGTGGGCTACCCTTTTGGAGTCTAACACTTGATAGGGAGTCGCTTCAACCCACTTTGAGAAGTAGTCTATAGCCACTAAGATGTATTCATGCCCTCCAGAGGATTTGGGACTTATCCTTCCAATGACATCAATACCCCATGTTGCAAAAGGCCAAAGAGTTGCAATTGGGTTCAAGGGAATCAGAGGTTGCTTTTGAAGTTTGGCATATATCTGACATTTATGGCACTTCTGCACAAATCTTGCACAGTCTTCATTCATGGTTAGCTAGAAATAACCCAAGTTCATGATTTTTCGTGCTAAGGCAATTCCATTCATATGTGGGCCTTCTTCACCCCCATGGACCCATTCTATGATCTGCTGAGCCTCTTCCTCAGTCACACACTTTAGGTGTATGTTATCCTAAGTCCTTTTGTATAAGATATCATCATTAGGGATAAAATCTGATTTGGTGGCACCCTCCGGATACTCTTCATTTTTGATGTAATTGAAAAT
>CATKHJ010203789.1:0-20608 GCA_949750685.1 Vernicia montana | reverse complement strand
ATTATAAGAAGTTTCTATTTTAAAATGTATGAGTTATGTATTATAAGATTTGAGCTAATTATGTTGTAAATTGTTATATGATTTTTTATAAATTTCTCTTTTACTATGAGTTTTGCTTTCAAAGTATTATCCAATTATGAGATCATTATCTAAAGTATGTTATAAGGAGTATAACAAGTATCATTTTTATAAAATAACGTTGATTACCTAGCCTAGCAATGTATGATAGTATATTTATTACTCACTGAGTATTCGACTCACCCCAATATTCCCTATTTTTTTTTACAGGAAGATAGTAATCTGACTGATGAGCTCAAGTACTCATCCTCACTTGAAGCTCAAGGTTAAATGAAGAAAAAGTTATTTTTTGTATCTTATATATATATATATATATATATATATATATATATATATATATATATATATATGTATATAAGTCATGATTATTAGAATATATTTCTAGATGCTCCATGGAAACTTAATGACCTTGAATTATAGTAATATGTGATATGCAATTTATAGATGACTTAAGAACATTTTAATTATGCAATGTTGATGATGGAATCTAAAGACAATAATATAAGTTAACATGTATGAATGTACAATTAATTGTTAATATGTGAAGTTGAGTATATAAGATTTGCTATAATATAAATTAATATATATGAAAAAAAATATTGGGAAGATTTGTTTTGGCTAGTGAAGTTGAGGATATAAGGGAGAAATTATTTGGAAGTGTGGTTTTATGTAGGTTTCAGATCTTGGGAACTGTTAGGAGTACCACTTGTTTGTCTGTAGTAGTGAGTTCTATGGGTTTTCGATAGCCTTAAACCTACCCATGCCCTAGGACCATCCATTCCGAAAGTGGGATGTGACACTAGCTACAGCCTTTTTTTTTAACAGTGAGGTCAATTACATACCTGGAGGTAGAGGTAATGTTGGTGTGGGCCCGAGTCGAAGCAGCTTGATTCAGGTTTGAGGTAGTTTGGTTCAGAGCTGGGCTTGGGTTATTTGAGTTGAGGCTAGCTCGACTAATCATGATTTGCACCTCTTCTAGAATAGACTATCTTTGCTCTTTGAACTCA
Source organism: Vernicia montana (assembly GCA_949750685.1). Classification (NCBI taxonomy): domain Eukaryota; kingdom Viridiplantae; phylum Streptophyta; class Magnoliopsida; order Malpighiales; family Euphorbiaceae; genus Vernicia; species Vernicia montana. The sequence goes on along the minus strand of CATKHJ010203789.1, from coordinate 19,523 downwards.
GCTCGCATCGCTTGGAAATTCTCTTCTTGCTTGAGGATGAGAGTGGCTAAGAGTGTGTTCAATTGATTTGCTTCATTGGGATCATTTGGTTCATCAACATTCGGGTCCCTTGGTAGAGTTCCATCTAGACTGGCCATTTTCACCTTACAACCAAACAAAGGTAGATGGGTAAGTGTAGGATCACAACAAGTCAAAATGGAGGGGAAGACCGTTTGAGGTAGGATGGTATTGGGCTTGATGGACACTATACTTGGTTTAAGGTTCTTAGTCCAATGAATGTATGCATGGATGCATGAATGAAAAGTCATTTCATGAAAATGCAACTGTACAAGGCTTTAATTATGGTATATGCAACCTAGGGTCAACTCTATGTTCATTACATGATGAAGGTAAGGGAGGCTTGGAATTGGGTACCTGTCATACTAGAGCAATGATATACCTAACCACATATGAGTCAAGGAGTCTCGCGTGGGTCCAACAGTACGTGCTTACTCGTTACACCTTTGAAAGGATCAAATGATTCGTCACGGGGTGGATGATTTCACTATCGGTGAATAGACCCAAAGAAGGTTACCCACTTGATGCTACTCACTATCTATTGTTTTCCTAAAGAACTAGGTTGGAAGGCAAGGAGCCTATGCAAATGATGCATGAAAGCCATTTTCGCATTAAAAGTGCCAAACATTAATTTAAACCAATTATTATTCCACTTATATTTTTTTTCCTTTTATAAAAAGAAAGTCATGTCCCCAGTGGAGTCGCCAACTGTGAGGTCTTGCCCTAGCACCGGTTCGATCCACTAAAGGAATCGAAATGCTCATTGGTAAAGAACTCACAATGGAGCTCCCGAGCTCAGATAGATTGATTTTTGAAAAGAGATTTTTAAGTCGCCACTTTAATTTTATTTTATTTGGGAAAAGTTAAGGAAAAAACTCAATTAAGTGACTCCAAGTATTTATCCTAAAGGAAAAAGTACACTAGCCCTCGATTTTTCTAAAGAGGATTCGGGGACTAGGTTTTTAGTTTATTTTAAAAATAAAGATTAGTTTGGCAAGTTTAATATAAAAGAGCTTAAAATTAATTTCATGAATAAGTATAATGCATAAACAATTAAGATATGCATGATCATTCATTCATTCCAAATATAAAATACAAAATAAAGCAAAATAAATGAAATAAATAAATTATAGGTTACAATGAAACCAAATCAGGGGATACTTCCTTTAGCCCTTATGGGTTTTAGGGAAGTCACATATTCCCCAAACTAAATCATAAAGGAAACAAACAATGAAGAAGAAAACCCTAGCTAAGTGAAGAAGGTGATAAGGGGAGAAGTTGGTTGATTTTAATTGGATTTGATGCTTGGACCAAGCATGCCTGCATATCCCTTTGAATGAGAATCAGAACCCACGCAGTTCTTCCTTCTTGCGAAGGGGTTAGTTTAGTTTTAGCCTTTTATCATGTTTCAATTGATTGAATTAGATAAGATTGATTGATTGATTAATTAATTTTAATTAATTTACCAAGTTGAGTTAATTAGATCGGATTTTAATTAACTATTATAAGTAAATCAATTTCAATTAACTAGAGAGTGATGGAGTAGAAGAGCAAGAATTAGGCAAAGAGCCCAAAGGAAAGAAAAGAATCCCAAAGAGGGAGAATAAAACAATAATAAAAGCAAATAATAAAAGAGAATAAATAAATAAAAGAAAATAATAAAGAAAAATGGAAAAAAGAAAGAGATTGAGGCTTACCTTACGCCTACGAAACTTGGGGACAAACGGACGGAGTTGCTTTCCGGATCTTAATTCCACCTTCTCTCAGCTTGAGGCAGAACTCGGACCTCGAACGGAAGACTTACACACGCTTTGCAAAGCAAGGAGTAAAGAGCAAAGCTAATAAAAAATAAAAGAACAAACTTTAGAATTAGAGGGCTCGTTCCTTTTTTTATGGAACAAGCTAAAAGAGCTTTTGAGGCTTGCTATAAGATCTCAAATTGATCAAGCAAGTCAAGGTGTGTTGAAAACTGACTTGGAGGGTCTAAATATATAGTATGAGGGGTGGGGGACTATTTTTCTCATTTTCAGATGTGGGATTTTTAGTTTCCAGGGTTGTTGCCGCATAGGGACCCTGTGGTACCGTAGGGGGTCCCTACGACAACAAATTGCTGCCGCAAACCAAGCCTGCGACACCGCAAGAGTAGCCTACGGCAATCGCAGGTCTGCGGTACCGCAAATGCAACCTGCGGGACCCATATGATCATTTCAAGATTTCGAGTTTGTTTTCAACTGTTCTTCTTCCGTTTGACCGTCGCGCTTCCGTCAAAGGTTATTCAGGTTCAATCATATACCAGGGATGCAAAATTAAGGGTTCACACTCACAACTCTAGTGCTGAAACTCAAACTCAATAACTAGTCAGGACCTAGAACTGCAGAAGATGGTCTTGGACGATCTAGAAAATAAGATATCAAAGGACTATTAAAATAAAAATGATAAGAACCATAAGATAGACACATCCTAAGACTGCGGAGAAATCTACTGAAAATCGGGCAGAGTTTCCCCTAGAATATACCTAATCCCCCTAAAACATAGACAACATAATCATAATTATTCATACTCATTCATAAACTTATAACTTAAATTCCATGAACTTACAAACAATTTATATAACTAACGGTTTGAAAAATTAATATTTAATTGAGAATAATTCGTTTCTGACTTACTGGAGTGGAATTTGGCGAAACTGATTTCAGAAAACTATTCAGGAGGTTGAAAACTAATTTCTGAAACACAGTCGCTAGTCTACTCTGCCACCCACACGCCGTCGCCGGTGGCCAAATCAAACAAGGTTGGTGGTGCTGGAAAGCTTTTCACTCCAGGAACACAATGGCACAAATCGTGCTTGCTCACTCGTCGGAAATCAGCCGGAATCTTGTTAAAAAGCTGTGAGCTTCACGGTCTCTGATCTCCCTTTCTGGCAAACTTCAGGCAACGAGTAGGGTGTCAAATGAAAGCTGGAATCAAGAGGAAACCATAGGAACTGGAATCACTAAATTTGGAGTTCAATTGAGAAAGTTATGACTAATTGAAATTTTCGAACAAAATAGTCATCGGAGTTACTTTAGATAGCAATATCTTCTTAACCGGTGACTGAAATCGAGCAAGGCTAGTGTCTGTGAACTCTTCTCATGGCAGTCTATAAGGTGGTGTAGGAGGTGTTGATCACCTCCCTTTGTTTTGGCTGGAATTTATGGCCAAAGTGCTGCCTTTCTTCTTCTCCTTCATCTCCTCCTTCTGCTTCTTTTTCTTCTTAACGTAACTACTAGATTTAAAATTTGCTGATTATGCAGCCATCCCGAAGCTGCCACGTAGCAGCCTTGAGTTGGTCCTCTTTGTTTTTTAATATATATATATATATATATACTTAAATTTTTAAAAATTTATAAAATATTCATTTTAAGTCTAAAATTTATAAATAAATAATCAATGAAATCCTTGTGAAATATATTTCATTTTGACATATTAAAATTTGAAAGATAATATTTTTTTCAAATTATTAAAAATTATTTGAACATAAATTTAATTTTCAAAATTTTTTAAAAATTATTATTTAATTACTAAAATATAAAATTTATTAGTTTCATATATAATTTTATCAAATATAAATTTTTATCCAAATTTAATTTAATTAAAATTTCAGCACATTACACACGTAATTCGGTGCATTTTTATAAATTGTATTATACTATTTATTTTTTTAATTTTCATGGATTGAATTAAATTAATAAATTCTCATTAAGCAACATGAGAATTTGATCGAAACAGCACAGGCCGACTAACGAGGTACAACTAGTATTCGAAAAAAAAAAAAGAAAAAAAAAAAAAAAGAAAACCCTACCGCTGGAGAGATAGCTCTTGGTCTCGTTCTTCTTCTCCGATATTTTCCTAATCGCAGAGATCGACTCCATTGAGGTTCTCGCTGTTCAGGTCAATTTGTTTTTTTTTTTTTTTTTGAAATCCCTGTTCATGGAATGGGTACTGTGTTCCGAGTGTGTCTATGAGTTGAAATCATTTACATGTCTTTGTTCGTGGAAATTCTGATTTACTTGTTGTTTGATAAATATATTAACTTTCACCCATATTGGTACTGTGAAATTTCTACTTAGTTTTGTTGGATCTGAAAATAGTGATCAGTTTTTTTACATGTTTTGATTGGAAATGCAAGTTTATTAATCTGTTTAAATTGAGAAATTAATTTGAATTTTGTGAGATGATTCAAACGGGAAGAAGAAAATAGGTATGCTTTATTCAGTTTTGATTTGAGTATAAAAACATGAATGATTTCAGCTTTCCCAATGTGATTGATTGAGTTTTAAGTTTTGAGCATGTAATCTGATTTTTTTTTTTATATTATATATAGCCTGCTGGTTGATTGCTTGAGGATTATTACTTTGATAATTTTGGTTCTTGAGTTTTAAATTTATCATTGAAGGCAATTACGAGAAAAGATTTGATGTGGGGTCAAAGGGACAGCCTGCAGTCTGGAGTTAATAAATGTGCTCATATGTTCAAAATGAGTAACAAAGAATTGATTAGTTTTGAACTAGTATATATATAAGACCTGAGTCAAGAAATTGTTAAGGCAAAACTCGCCACACGTCGTACCTTAAATATTAAGAATAGAGAAAAAAGTTATATTTAGTGAAACCACGTCAGCAGTTGCCTTTTGTTTTAGAGATGTGCTTTGTTTTTTGTTTTTTTTTGAGTTGATTGATATTAGGTCTTCTCTTTTATCACCCTTCAATTCAATATCAGCCATTGGCTTTTTGTTTTTATATGCTCAGCTGTTCCATTATTGTTTTTGTGCTATCTCAAGTTGTGATTTTATGTTTTAGTTTTAGTTTCAGCTTCTCAATGCCGAATAGATCATAATCAGATTAGCAAGCTTGTCTTTTGTAGATTTTGATTAATCCAACATTGTTTTTTTCTTGCCTTTCCAGCTCAACTCAGCTGGTCTGTTTTTCCCAATAAGTTTTCAAACCCTTGAATCTGCATTTTAATTATTTATATTTTTGTTGCTCTTGCTCTTTTGTTGAGGTTTAGGGGTTTCGTGAAATTTGCTGCTACCCTATTTCAAAGTTCGATTATAGGTATTGTCATATTTTGCTACGAAGTGTTCTTTGGGCTTATGGGTATGCCTGATTTGCAGTGATTTCTGGTCTATATATTTGTAGTGAATTCTGGTCTTTATTACTAATAAGTGGAGAATGAAATAGATTTAGTTCATAAAAGTTTTTGGGTTGAAAAGGGTATTTCTTGGACTCTGGAATGTGGATTTTTGGCTGTATTTGGGGATAAAATAAGAGTATATTCCTTGCAATTGGTTAAAGCTTTATTGCTTGTAATGTCTGAGTTTGGATCAGTCATACACCTGACTCATATGCAAATTCACATTCATGGATAGTCCAAATACATGTATTGCTTGCTTAACAAACAATTATAGCTGATATGACCTCTGATTTGAAATCCCAGTCATTTGGTTATAATTAATTGAGATTGATTACTTTTGATTACTTTGATTACTTTTGATGAAAGTATCTTTGATTACTTTGATTACTGAGTCATCCTATTTCCTTTGATTACTTTTAATGAAAGTATCTTTAGTGTTGGTTCTTGCGATTAACTGGTAATTTTCATAATCGACTCATCGTATTTCATTTAATTTATTATTGTTGTCCCCAATTTTTCAGAATTCTAATAGAAGCTGCTCTGTGATTTGAAGAAAAATGGATGGGAATGGGGAACTTTCTGATCAAAACCAAATTGAGAATTTTAACTTATTTCCGTCTAGTTCTTCTTTTATGAACCCCTAAATTTTTTTCTTATTGCTTTTATCGGGCTGAAGCAATTCAATGCTTGAAATCAGTCTTCTAGGAAGTAACAAATGACTAGTTCTGCAATGCAAGCTGCAACATTGTCATCGCAATGCTTTTCTTTATATAAAGCTAACTTCTCTTGAAGCTAAAAATAGGAATAAGATTTTTCTATTATCTCTTGCAACTTTATAAAAAAAAATTTGGATGCTGAAATCTGAAAGGAAGATGTAACCTCATTTTGCTATGTGTTGCCCAATTTGTTCTACTTCTGCTGATTTCTAGGAATTTGGAATGGTTTTTATGATATTTTGATGATTACTATTTCTGTTTCGAGTTTTAATTTGATATTGAGATTGTATAATATATCGTTTGCTAAATAATTGTCTAAAAAATTTGCGGCATTTATTGTATTCAAATTTTATTTGTTTAATTATCCTGTGTTTATTCTATATATATGATATTTGGTTATGAAATTAAATTTTACATGCTTAAATTGTTTGTTTTGTACATACTCGACAAAATCAGAAAAAAAAAAACCGGGCAAAGCGCGGGCCCAAGACTAGTGGTTTGTAATAGACTGTGGTACCATATCGCAGGCTACCATAAAACTATTTCTAAAACCTATATGCCCCTGCTACAGCCTCCCATTATTGATACTGCACTTTGTTTTGACTAACTTTGTAGTTGAATCCACGATGGAAAAGATGGCTTTGGCTAATACATGGCAATGGTGCCGCATCTGGGGTGGGCATAATATTCACTTCATTCTCTCTTCGCTTTATTTTGCATGTTCTTTCATCTTTCAATTTAGATTTATTTATATATTTTCGTTTTCTCAACAGGTGAATTCAATGAACACTGGGTGAAAGAAAATTCTTTTGAGAGTAGATTTAGTGAGTATAATGCTAACAGATTTTTGGATATTTATACTAAGAGATCTGCTTTGAGAGCTTCTGCCTCTGTCGTCTCTGTCATATCTTATTCAGGTATTTATTATTCATTAAGCTTTTTATTTTACTTGTTTTTGTTATTTTAGTTGTGGGTGAATTGCAACCAAAATGCTAAAATTCCAATGTAAAGAAAATCTCTATACTTTGTTTTCATATCTTTTTGTCCAGGTGAGAGGAAGATATTTTGGGGTTCTGGGTTTATCATAGAATGTGATAAAGTCAACAAAACATTCTTCAGTACCGTATTAACTTCAGCTAGTCTCCTTAGACTTGATGCTAGCGAGAATGCTCTTGTAGACAATATAAAGGTCTGAGTGATCAAAAATCTTAAAAAGTAAGAATAAGATTTTAAAAAAATTGAATATGATTAAGTATGTTTTGCAGGTTGATGTGATTCTAGCTGGTGGTAAAACATATGGGGGTAAAATTCAGGCCTATGATTTTCACTATAATATTGTTGCCTTAAATATTGAATCAGATGAGCCTTTAGAAATTGCAAGGCTAAGGCATATGGATGATTCTATTATGCTTGGTCCTAGTAGGCATTCCTCTCTTGAGGAAAAATCATTCCAGCTTCGACCACATTCTAGGTCATTTAAGCTTTTTCCGGGGGACAGGGTAATAGCACTTGGGCGTTTTCACGATGAAAAATATGAATATGAGCTCATGGTTGCTCCTGGTAAATTCAGGTTTGATAAATATCCGTACAGTTTTTTTCAATTATTGAGGCTATGTTTGGCTTGTGTTTTGGTTTTTATTTTATTCTCTCTTTTTTATAAAGGTAATTTTTAACATTTTTGAACATTAATAAATCAATAGTAAATAAGAACCACTCATAGAGTTAATGACACCAAAAGTCATTATACTTTATACTTTTTCTAATTTGATTACAAAAAATAGATTTGATGCAGATGAATAATTGAATTTTAATTTCTATTACAATAAGGTACAATTTTGAATGTTTTGGCAATTAACTCACTGAAATGATGATGTAACTTTCCTCCAGATCAATTTTAGTCCTAATAAGTGTATATGGGATCCATGCACAAAAATTACAAATTTATCTATCATAGGATTGCTGACATATCAACAGTGGGTACCATTATTACTCAAACTAAATAGATAGAGAAATTGAGTTTTTGTGTATATGTAAACTTCATATATGTACTAAGATTTCAAATACTTAGTTGAATAGTCATGTCATCATTCCAATAAGTTTATTGCTGAAAAATTCAAATTCATATTTTATTGCAATAAAAATTAAACTTAACGATTCATTTGTATCAAATCAATTTTTAGTGACCAAATCAGAAATAGGTGTAAAGTTTAGTGACTTTTGGTGTCATTTATGATTTACCCACCACTGATCTTTGGTATATATATGTATATAATAATTCAATTGCTTATTCACGAGTTAGAAAAATTATATATAAACATCCTCTGTCCACAAATAATAGTCTACATTTCTTTTTTGGGATTTAAAAAAAAAAAAAGAGTGCACTTTCTTTTTTAAGTTAAATTTATTATTATTTTTCCAAGTATACGCTTTAGTATACTTACAATGAATCACATTGTTGTAAAATAATTAATGCTATTAATAGCCATAATGAGGGTAAATTAGTGAAAAAAAAAAGCATAAATTCTTAATTTTTATATGAAAGCAAATGTGGACCATTATTTCTGGATAGGAGGAGTAATTATTATTACTATTTTTGTTAGCAAAAAATATCAAGATATACTCTTTTAATGTGTTTATGGTGATGGCATGACAGTAATTTTGGTTCATCGTCTATGGTGGTGAAAAGGCAGTTAGTTTTTTTTTTTTTTTTTTTTTTTTCAAAAAGCCATTTTTTCAACCAAAGATTGAATTTTAATATTTGGTCTCAAAATAAAAAAACAAAAAAGGTGCTTCTTTGCAAGCTAACCAAAAATTCCTAAGATGCACATAATCATTATATTGAAGTGCTGCATATTGAAGGGCTTTCTATGTGAAATTAGTACTTTTCTTTATTAGAATGCTTTTTTACTTCTGATTAATTTGGCCCATCTCCTTGCAGTTTTGATTGTTGCCCATTTGATTGTAAAGAGCTATTCAGAGCAAATTGCAAAATTACCAAAGTAATTATCTCTATCTATCCATCCATAGATTTATATATATGTGTTGTACCTGTTTGTGTATTTAATTCCAGGGTCTAATAGTTTTATTCTAGTAGATAAATTGTGTGTATAAATGTAATGATACTTTTCGGGCTTATGATTCTTTTTCTTATAGAGTGGCATCGGAGGACCACTTATCAATTGCTATGGGGAGGTCATTGGAATAAATTTTTATGCAGAGAAATTTACTCCTTTTCTACCAATCAGCATATTTTTCAAATGGTGGGAACATCTTAAGAAATTTGGGTATGTTATAAATCTTTTTATGTTTGTAGCATTTCGATATTGAACACATTTATGAATTAGTTAAAATCTATTTCCTTGATCATTGAATTTGGAAAATTATCGTCTTTAACATAGAACTTCATTGGAAATTTTTTTCAGAAAATGTGTCCAGATTTCTATGATAAAGTCTGTTTGTTTATCGTAAAATATTTTCTGCATTTTCTAGCATTTGGGGTGTTCAGAAAAATTGGTCAATGTAAAATATTTGCATGGTCAAAGAAAACTAAGCCAATTTTCAAACTTTAACAAACTCATTATAATAGAAGAAAAATATTTAAATACATACGTATTAATTCACTCGTCGCCGGTGGTCAACATTGCCTCATTGGTCATTGGTGGCCGCCACAATTAATTATTTTTTTATGTTTTTTCTAATATTTAACATTAAATTTTTAAAAAAATTGTGAAGTTTTTATAAGTTTAAATGATCATATAGTCTTATAAATTGAAAATTTTAATATTTTCTAACTAATATTCAATATTGCAACAAGTGTTGTTAAAGGCCCAAGGCGCAAAGGGTCCTAGAGCCTGAGGTGCAAGGTGCAATGCTAGGTGCGCGCCTGGTGGATACTAGGCGCACATTGACTAAAAAAAGAAAAATATATTTCCTCGTTGAATAATAGGTATAAATTAAATCTTAATTATATTCACATACCTAATAAGGTATAAAATAGATCCTAATCACATTAAAAGAAAAAAAAAAAAAAGAATTATATTAGCTTGAGTTTTTTGTAGTGAATATGTCTCCTTTTTGTCTTAGGTTTTAATTGTCAATAAATAAGGGAAGTTCAAAAGTTCCTTTCTTATTAGGATTCTATGAGGAATATTCAATTTTTTAAAATTTGGACCAAAATATCTATTTTTAAACAAATCATTTTTGAGTTCTCATTTTTTTTAGTAAATAAGGGAAGTTTCCTTTTTGTATTAGGTTGCAACTTTCAATAGATAAGGGAAAGTCAAAAGTTCCTTTCCTCATTAAGTTTGTATTAGGAATATTCAATTTTTAAAATCTAAACCAAAATATTTGATAAAGCAGGAAAAATCTGGGAAAAAAAATCCAGGTGCGCCTAAGCACACCTGGGCAGTATGCGCCTCCCTTGGATGTATCTAAGGCGCAAAGGTTGTGTCTAGATGTTTAATTGCCTTTCGTGAATTGGTGCTATGAATATTTCAAAGGATAACATTTCAATTTATGGTGTATTCTAATGATCAATTAATTCGCATAGGGAATACCGTCGACCTTGGCTTGGAATAGATGTGATTAATCTCTATGCAGCTAAAGTGCATGTATTGGAACAGATTAAACTAAAGTTCCCTAACATCTTTGAAGGTGTGATTGTTGAAGAGGTTTGTTCTTCATCCTAATAACGTGTATTTGATGTTATCTTGATTCTTCAGGTGTTGCTATATTTTTGGTGTCAGGAATGTTTTGTAAGACAATGTCAGCTCAGGAAATAGTAGTGTTGTGGTGTTGTGCTATTTGAATTTGGAAATATTCTGACTTTTAGGTTTGCGCCTCTCACCTGTCTCATCCCCAAAATTTATAGTAATTTGCAGTGTTATGCATTTCAAAACAATACAAGATATGGCAGGTGCTGGAACCCTAACACCAACCCAGGTCCTTGGCTTTTTGGTTAATGACCAGTTATAAGATATAGCAAGAGCGCTTTTCTAGGGACTAATAAGATGTCCTAAGTTGCAGTTTTTTGAAAATTAATCAAAACAAGAAGTATACAACCTATTAGTTTGCTAGTCATAATTGGTTTGTTAATATTCCTTTTTGTAGGAGATGAAGAAGTGATCCTTTTATGTTTCTTTTTTTTTTCATGAATTTCAAGCAATTGATTTGTAGACAATGTAAATGCTGGGATTGACATTTGGGAGATGGGGAATAGCGGTGATATGTGTGTGTTTGCACATTTATGATTTGTGTGTAAGATATTCTCTTTTAATAAACAAGTTATTCTTATTGTGTACTGCCATAATCACCCACCAAACTATCAATCAGGTTATGCCAGGGTCTTCTGTTGATTCCAATGAGATTTGCCCAAATGGTGTTATCATTCAATGTGATGGGAAATCTGTTCGGAGTGTCTTGGAGGTATATCATCTTTATGTTTTTGGCATCTGAAATTTTTTATTGTCATATTCCATTTTATTCAGCAAAATGTTTCTTCAATAAGAGCAAAAGATGGGAATAATTAATTGGGCATTGTTTATTTGTGGATAGTTGTGGAAAATTACAGCTGTTGTCCAGATATTTTTTTTTCTAGGAAGTGGAAAATGGAATTTGTTGTTAAATTGTGATCATTTTTTGAAATAGAAATTGGAAACAAGTTTTCTGTGATTTCTAGGGTCTAGCTAATACATAATCTTTGGAAGACTACTTCAGATAGTTTCCACATTTCTTTAGTAGAAGAAATGACCTCAAGTGGAAAATATGGCTCCTTGTGTGATTTTCACTTCAGGTGCCTTGGTGCTAGGGTTCAGGCCTTGTAGCAACATTTTGATAGGTAAGGTTTCCTTATCTTTTCTTTTACATCCACAAAGATGAACTTCAATGGTAACAATAATTGTTATTGACCTAATGTCTTGAAATAAGAGGAATAGAAATAACTGTTTTTAAGAATACACCCGTCTATTCCTTTAACAGTTACTTTTAAACCTTGACCTTTTCTAAGAAACACGCATGCACTAGTCAAAGTAGTCACACTCACAACTGTCAGTTTAATCTTCTTCCTATTTCTGATCAGCTCTTTGAATTAATATGGGACAAGGCTGAGAAACCTCTGGACTTAGTTGTGCTAAGACCAAGTGATGGTACTCAATTGAACATAACTACAACTGTTGGTGATGTTTGCCAAGATCAATTTAATCGGTAATCTCTTGTGCATTTTGTCCATATAACACCAATTTGATGCATGCATTTTCATTATTGGGTTTATTAATTTGTTTGTCTTTATTTATTTATTTTATTTTGGGGTGGATGCTTGTGGCTATAGGGTGTGCATGTTCTCTAAATGTTACTGAGCATTTTACACTTTGGGATATCTGATAATTTCTTCTTATTTCTAATTTTACTTATTGATGCTTAACTTTTCAGATGGCCACTTCCTCTAGAATTCATGAAGTGGGTATTTTAATATGGTGTAAGAAGAATTTTGTCGGAGCATGTTAGAAACTAGTAGATTGCACATTTAATTTATATGTCGTGTAAAAATGATTTTGTGGGCATATTAATGTTAGAAACTAATTGTATCGCCCTCGTGATATATACCATTAATTTTGTTATACATTAGTTGTGAGCCCGTGCTATATGCATATTTTAATTGCACAATATTTTTTTAAGTTTGTAATTATGGAGATGGTAATTATCCTGAAACACGTACATATGATGAATGAAATGCAATCTAATTATATGTAGAATGAAACAATGTAAGCTGAGCTCCGATGCGAGATAGCTCGGTTATCTGGAGGTCATGGTGGAGTTTGTACTCAAGGGGGCAGTAGTCGGATGTCAATCCAACAGCCCGTGATTGAGGAAGAGGAAGAGTGGGAGCAAAGCGGGAGCGGCAACAAGTCGATTGAGGAAGTGGACTTGTACGACTATTTAAGATTTCTTTTATTTTTGGATGTTTTTGGGCGGTTCTATGGACATATTTGGACATGTATAGATCTTTTACTACTTTTTAATACCTGTTACCACAAGCCGAAAGGAAAGAAGAAAATTTTATTTTTCATCTGTATGCATGTCTGCACTTTGGTTGTTTGCGAAATGGGTTAACAGCTTTGGGGTTAGAATGGGTTTGGAAGTATTTTTGTGCAGGTTTTGGTGATATAAGGGATTAAATGTTGAGTTAGAATGAAAACAGGTCAAATTTTGCTGAGTTTGCAAGTGCTGGGGCGCGCATTGAAAGGCTTGAGACGTGTGGCCCAAGATTGTATCATATGTACATGCGCATCAAGGCGTGGCTTAAGATGTGTACCAAAGCTTGTTTCATGCCCTAGTATGAGAAAAGCGAAGTAAAGCAGCACATAGTAAAAACCAAGTGGCTTAAAAATACTAAAGTATTGATTTCCACCGTCTTGAAAACTCCTAAATTAGCGCCATTCTAGTTAAAAAGTCTTATGTCTTTGAAGCTAAGCTATGACTTTAGATTAGAATTTAACCCAAGTATCTGATATCCCAAATTAGCTACAAATCAAGTTCTTAATAAAACAATCTCTTTGGCCCCTACTTTCATGAAGGATTCAACCTCTATCCATCTAGAGAAATAGTCCACTGCAACCACTATGTATTTGTTAGCATTGTATGCTCTAGAGCCATGTATACATTATGTGATTGTAAAACATTATCCCTATTTATGGCAAATTATATATGTTCTTTATATGAAAAGTGTTCCATTATATTGAATGTATAGTTCTTAAGTATTTTGTAAGCGGAAATGTTTTTAAGAGTTGAAAATATGAGTGACAGATCGCTCTGGTACAAATACTTTAAAATGTTCATGATTATAGGATTATTGACTAGGCGTTATTATTTTCGGAAGATTATCACCTCTGTTATTTTCTATAATCAGTATGAGATATTTATGATTATGGGGTAGTGAGTCTCATACTATTCCACATGTGATGTCGAAAAAAACATGTGGATATTCATTAGATGAGTAGTTGAATCGTGACGTTAGATAATGAATACATGGAGTTTTACTGCTAGTCAATAATTCATCGTTTAGGTAATGATTGTGAATATAATCTTTTGACTTGAGGCAACACAATTAACTCATGCACAGGTAGTTAGGATTTTTTACTGCTTACGTACTGATGCTATCCACACATATGTATATGGCATGTAATGGCCCTAACTAGTAATGTATGAGGTAGGTGATTACCAAAATGGAATCCATTAACTTGGGAAAACAAGGCAGATATCCTATGCTATATGGTTGTTTTTGGTATACAAATCCTTGGCTAAGGTAGTTAAGATTAATTAGAAAAAAGTTCTTAATAGGAATCGAGTTTATCAAGAATTAGAACCACGATGATGTTACATCCTAGAAAATTTTTCAAGGAACTAAGTCTAAGGTAGAAACAAGTTAGATGATGAGCATATGAGAAAGTATATGTTAGGTATATGTTTGGTATATTTTCAGTATTCGATACTGTATTCAAGGAATCGACGGATTTTTGACCATCCCTAATTTATATTTAAGGGTTTTAAGGAAGTATAGGAGCAATGTAAGTGATCAAACCGTAAACAAAAGAATATAGATGGAAGTCATGAAAGCCGGAGCGTTAATCGAGTATCAGTTCGGAAACTGAGCTCTTGCTTGTGCAAGATGAAGTAGAGGACTTAAGGATGTTGATAAGGAATGAAAATATAAAATAGAATTAGGTAAGTTGATGAATATAAAGTTGAGAATGGAGGTATAGAAACCAAGACTCTAATAGGGTATCGGTTTAGGAACCGAACTCCGGAATGATCGATTTAAGGGAAATCGGATTCTAAAATTTATTCGAGGTGTTTAGACACATCTAAGACCAATGAAAGTGATTAAATCTTGAATTAGAGTTGGATTGATGAATAGAAAATGTGTAAAAAAAATAACGAAGAAATAGAAAAGACAAAAATGACAAACTTGTAATTAGTGAGAAAATATTGCTAATTACTTTGACTAAACAATTACAAAAAAAAAATATAAAATGAATAGAAAGATGGGAAGTGTGGGCCGACCAATATAGTAAAGATGAAGAAAAAAAAAAAGAAATAAAAGGAAAAGAAAAGAAAGTCAAATAAATGGGCATAAAATCTCAATATACTTATCTTCTCATCACTTTCCTTCTTAATGCTTAAAAACTCTCCTACAACACACACACACACAAAAAATAAAAAAATAAAAAAATAAAAAAATAAACATACATTTAGAGAAAGAGTCGGTGAAGGTGAAGATACAAGGCAAAATAAGTTTCTAAAGTAAGTTCCTAACTCAAATTCAATTTTTATGATTTCTAAGTGTTTGATATGTATGAATATTTAAAATTTCCTCGTCCTCCCTCTATCTATGTGGTTCGGCTAAGAGAGGTAATTTAAAAGAAGTTTTGTTTTAGTTTTTAAGATGATAGACAAGCCTAGATGGAAGTGAATAAGGTAGAAATTGGTTAAAAAACTTAGCTCAACATGAATTAGATGAAAAGGGAAACAAAATATGTGATAGGAATTGAAATTGCTAGAATTTGAGCCTTCTGTTTAGGGGTCAAGAAGTTTGAATCTGAGTTAGGCCAAAACATAAAAGTTTTACATAATTATGTCAAATATATTCCTATGAAAGGGCTTGGAAAAATTCTAAAATCATTAGGAGATATGGTGTATGAACCAAGTCTGACCTTGTGAGTAGGCTTAGTGGGAAGCCTAGAACTGACTCCATGGTTTGAGGACCTTAAAGGTAGAACTAGGCATAGATCATAGAAGAAATGACCCTTTGTATGTTTAGTGTTTTCCTATAAAAGGAATTGGACATTGGAGATGTGAAGTTTGAGATGCAACTAAGTTAGTAGAGAAAGGTCAGTCTGACCTTGCATACTGACTTAGTGTGCAGTCCGAAATTGACCCCTTGGTTTGAGGACCATAGGAGTAGAACTGGGTGAAGATCAAAACATATTAAATGTTACCTTATATGTGTAGAATAATTCGGAAAAAGGGATTTTCAATTGGATGTATACGTTTTGATTTGCAAGCAAGTTAATAAGGAAATGCCATTCTGCCCCTGCACAAAAGCAGAGCAAACTTTGAAATTTCACCATGAATTGTGCAGAGCTTAGAATGAGCTGAATTTTGGATATGTTACCACATATGTGTCTTTTTTGTAATTCAAAAAGAATCAGAACATTTGGATAAGTAGAGTGTTAGTTATAACTGTGATAGTCCTGCTAGGTTAAGAAGTTTACTTAGACAAAATGTGCAAGTTACATGCTTTAGTGTTTTTATTTGGAACCAAATGAGTTCATTTGTGCATATTGATTGAATGTAGAAGTCCAAGGAATTTTTCAAGGAAGTGAGAACCAAGGAGTTGAGGAGCACCCCTTTTGATAGTGTTTAAAGGAAAAGTGAATAAGGAAAGTTGCTTACAAAAGGTGAGTGATCACTATGCTATTATACTTGTTGATTGCTTTCCATTGTTTCAATTGCCTATCATATCATGAAGTTTCATTGAAATACTTGAAATCCCATTGTTCTTGATCATTCCGTATATGATCCCAACTTGACACTTGAATTTGCCTTGAATCATAAATGATACTTGTTGAATTGTATTTGTTACTTGTTCATTGATTTCTCATATGTAGCTTCGAATTCTGTAAGAATCCTATTGTTAATTTGTTATTCATATTTTTCTTAATTGAATAATGAATATCCAAAAAATTGATTTGTCCTACCTACATTGCTATGTCCTATCTACTTGAATTGAATTCTTGGCATAATTTGCCATGAGTTGTTTACTTGACTAAATTGCCATGAGTTGTTTACTTGGCTAAATTACCATGAGTTGTCTACTTGGATAATTTTTCATGAGTTGTTTACTTGACATAATTTGCCATGAGTTGTTTACTTGGCCATAGTTGGCATGAGTTTATTACTTGGCACCCGCCATAAGTTGATTAATCGATTGTTAGTGAGTATGCATCAAAGATAATTGCTCTCACCCCAGTTGTCACTTTATTGATTTCTATTGTTCTTATATGATACTTGTTCGATTTGATTAATTTGTACTTATTGATCCTAATTCATTGTACATCATGTTCCAAAGGAAGTATAATGTTCTTTATTATAATTTGCCCAATCAATTAATGCACCATTTTTATGGGACCAATTTGTACTCCTAGCCCACAAGTATGGTAGCATATTTTTCACTCACTGGGTTTATACTCACCCCACTTCCCAAATTGTTTTTTTACAGGAAGTTAGAATGTAGACAAGTAAAGCTCAAGTAATCATCTCCACTTGAAGCTTGCAGTGAAGTTGAAGTAAAAAATTCATTTTCTATATTATATGTATTTGTTCATATGTATATGAATATACGTTTCGATCTAGATGCTCCATGGGTATTATGGATTGTAGAATGTTAGAGTGTATTACATAAGTAGTTGTCGACCTAAATATGCCTAAATTGTTTAATGTTAATTAATGGATATATGTTTGTGATATATATGTATTATGAGTTGTTGATAGTGGAGAGTTGATAATGCATATGGAGTTGTGGATATAAGGGGAAAATTATTAGAAATGCAGTTTCATTACAAGTTTTGTGTTCTGAGATGTTATATGTACTGTCGACACTCTGTCGGAGTACTGTTTAGTTGTAGTATTAGTTGAATTCTACAGATTTTCGGTGATTTTAGGCCTACTCATGCCCTAGGACCGTCATATCCCAAAAGTGAGATGTGACAGATGAGAAAATTTGGTCGAGGCACATTAGGGTTTGACTAAACGATGACCCTAGTCAAGATCGAGATTTCGTAATGGAGGGATTTTAGTGTATGATAATTATGATCGATGGAACATGAGATGTTTTAAGTAATCAACTATAAACATTCATTTCTAATTAGGTAGTTGTGATACGCTATGTTAGGCGTCACTCACGATTTATGGGACTAAGTGTGAAATGGAGATTTTACAATTAGTAGAGAAAATGTGTTTTCTCAATTCCATTGCTAATTGGATATGAACTAGAAAGTCACAGCATATAGCGTTTACCAATCGAGCTAAAACAATAATCATCATAATTAATTAAAATCGAGCTAAAATGATAATAATAATAATTAATTAAATAATTTAATTAATTGATTAGTGGTAATAGGATTAAACTTATAATTAAATTTACAAGGTCCCTAGCATGTCTTACAGTTTGATCCATAATGGTTTTTATGTCAATTGAGTCTTAATTTGTATGAGATATAAATGGGAATGACTAAATTGAAAAAGGTTTTGGACTAAATTGAAAAGGAGACATAGATGGTCTTACATTTGATGTGAGCCCAATCCACATTTGATGTGGAAGATTACCTTTGGGCTTAATAGATTAACAAGGCCCAAGAGTTGGTCTAACCCATACACATTTGATGTTCAGGAAAATTCCACTAAGGCCTAAAATGGTAATTTTCTAAGCTTGGCGAAACACAAAAATGACTCTAGTCATGCTTGTCATCTTTTTGTCTCCTTTGACTCTCACCTACCACTAATAATTAGTGGGATATCGAAAGAGTAGATAAAGAAGAAAAGAATAAGAAGAAAATGATGAATTGTTCATTTGTTCATCTTACATGCAAAAATTAAAGAGAAAAAGTGAAGGACTAGAGAGAGAAAGACTTCTTCTTCTTCTTCAATTGTTTTTCTTGATCCTTTGTGAAAGGATAGTTTGTATGTTACATTTTCTTAGAGTAAATTAAGTCAAAAACAACACAAGAACTGTAGCTATCCAAGGAGTAATTGAAGGAAGCAATTGAATCAACATTGGGGCAACAAAGAGGGAGGATTTAAGAGTAACCAAAATTACCAATGAAGCTTGACTGGTGAAGCTAGGTGTGGACCTGTTAGAGGCTTCACAATTGAGGAGCTAAGGTTGAAGAATTGAAGAGGAATTTCTACGCTTCAAGAGGTAATTTGATTACCCTCCTCTTCTTCTTCTTTTACATGCGTGTTTTGCACTCAAGTTAGTTGATTGCTTGATGAGTAATGGGCCTTACCTAATGGTGAAGTGAAATTTTGAAAATTTCAGAATCTTGACCCGCCTACACTTCCGCTCGTCCATTGAGTTATTTTTTCCTTCAAGTGGTATAAGAGCCATATAATTTTTGTGTAAAATCCTTATATGTGTTGTTTTGGGACTTTTGCTTTTGACTGAAATTGATTTTTAGCACAAAAGTTGTGCAAAACATAGAGTAGTAATGGACATTACAATTTTTGTAACGGTCGTTACTCTTGACATATTTCAAAATTTTTGGACAGAGACAAAATTAACACCCGTTACTCTTTTGTAAAGGTCGTTACTTTTGAAGGAAGGGATGGACCCAAGACGCAGCGGAAGCTAAGATGCGATTGGATGGGGTGAAATCTCAAACATTTTAAAATTTCACTTCACCCATTATTGGTCCAAACTTGATTCAAGCAATCAATTTAATTTGTGTGTAAAACACATATGCATACAAAGAAGAAGGAAGAGTAATCTCATTACCTCTTGTAGGTTCCTTCATTCTTTGACAA
>CATKHJ010203780.1:0-37565 GCA_949750685.1 Vernicia montana | reverse complement strand
GGTGTATTTGAAATTTTTGGGTGTGAGAAAAATATTGTGAGTATATGTGGTTGTAACAATTTTCACATAGTGAATATTTTTCTCTGGTTGTCTTTGACAACACCGTGGTTTTTCTCCTTTTGGGAGTTTCCACGTAAATTTATTGTGTTATCATTCTTCCATTATTTCTTTTGTTATTCTTGCATAATTGTGATTTGGAGGAAATTGGATTGAATAAATTCAGATTTCCCAACAATTAGTTTTAATAAATGGGCAAGTTAGTTCAAAAATACATTTTTATTTAAAAAAAGGTTTAAAAAATTGAAAATTAAACAAATAATATCAAATTTTAAATATTTTTTAACTTTTTATATTATAAAATAAATACTCGAATCATTAATGTAATAGTTCAAATATATTTTAAATGAAAATTCTTCATCACCACCACCATGCCCTAGTCATCCTCATCACCTCATCTCATCAATGATTTCAAGTTCACCATATAACACATCTTTCCTTCACATCAAACACTTTAGAAATAAAAGTATTAACCAAACTTGTTGTGGTCAAATCTCATCTCTAAATCCTAATCCCTCTTGTGCTGTTGGGCACTACCGACCTATCTCCAAAATGTTTCCTTTTACTTGGACAATGTTTGCTTAAACTAATTAAAGTGCTAAAAATTAAGCCTAAAACTCTCTTATGGATAGAATAATTAATTGCTTTCTCTTTTTTCATCCCTATCCTTGGCTAATCATTTATCATTAAATTAATTTTTGAGCTGGGTATGAAGCAGCTATTTAGACCCTAATTCTTGATGCCCTATTGCCTTTCTAACCATATATGCTTTTTGACCAGTGAGTATAAAGCATGTTCTAAGGCAAGTCAATGGGTCAACTGTTGGCCTCTCTGTCTGAATGCATGCTTGAAACACAATTGGGGTAGGCATATATTGTTTTCATTTGTTTGTCAACTTATGTGGTATAATTCTTAGTTGATAAAGAGAATTTTTGAAATTTAGATCTATATTTTTATTTATATATAATGTAATTACTTATCAACTTTCACCTTAAGCGAAATGTAACTACACATTAAGAAATCTACTAGGCAATTGAAAGCTTAATTTGTAGTACATGAAATCTGTTAGAATATTACACTAACCTAATTAATATTATTATTTATATTCATAAATGGGTTATTGATTTTTAAACATTTACATATTGAATTTAAAATTATCCTTTTAAAATTAAGAGAAAATATTTATCTGTATATTTAGGTATAACTTAACGATAAGTGCATATACGACTTGAATAATAAATTTAGATTTGATTTCTTATGTATAACTTAACGATAAGTGTATGTACGACTTGAACAATAGATTGAGATTCGGTTATTTCTTCCTTAATGATAAAAAAAGCACCATATATATATATTATATAACTTCACCACCAAAAAGAGCAAAATGAGTGTTTTTTCTCTTCTATATTGTGTGACAAAATAATTGTAATAGCAATCCGCACTAACTGGACATGCAAGTCCCAACTCCAACAAGGTCTAAGGTAGGCATTTCACTTTCACAGCTTTTAGCTGCGGGTAAACAATGCTATCAATCACTTCAATGCTACAAAGTGGAGAAATTCATCATCTTATTGTGGTAATTGATTTCAATTTAGACTTCAATTTCCCACTTCTGCTTCACAACTATCTATATCTAAATTGAATTTTATCAGTAATTAGGAAAATACAGTATATGGCAATTGGTTATGTTATTTCTTAAGATTATACATTTTCAAGTGAATTTTTTTTAAATAGATAATTATTTGAAATGAAAATTTTTAATCTTAATGCGCTAATTTTAATATTATTATTTATAAATTTCTTTGATGATTTGGATGAATTCATAAAATAACATGCTAAATCACAAATATACATATAATTTTTTTTTTAAAAAAAATAAGATATAATTTCAAGAGTTGAAGTTTTATTCAAAATTTTCTTTAATTATAGGATAATTTAAATTATTTAATATATGAATTAAAAATTAAAACAAATTCTTAAATCCCATTGTTTTTTCCAAATGCACCATAAATTAAGGATCTCGTGAACAATCAATTGCTAATTAGGTTTTAGTTGACCACCAATATATTTCCAATGGTGTTAATTTTATCTTGATCATAATTGATATTAGATATTATTATGTAGTTTCTGAGAAAAATATCTTTTTTTTTTTTTTTAATGGAAGTTTAATGGGCTGAAATAAGCTAAATAACATGGGGTAATCCTTTCCTTTAACATCTTTTCACCAAATTAGTGACAACTCTTTGTGGTTTGAAAAACTCGAATCTGAAATTTTTCACTTTTCACACCCTTAAAGAAAATGATAAGGCCAATTAGATCACATCTAATTGGCAGAAAAATATCCACTTTGATTTATACTTTAAAAAGTTGAAGCTTTTATCTCTACCCATTGACATTAGATTTGGTATCATCAATACATAAATAAGATTAGGGTCAAATTATTCAATCTAAGTGACAAAAGAAAAGGAAAACAACTGTTAATTATAGGACATGATAGGAAAAGAAGGCTATTTTTTTAAAACATTTCTTTCATTGAGCTTTTATTTTCTCAACAATTAATGGAACTTTTCGGTTGACTTGGATAATTAACCATAAAATGAGTTCATGTATGACTATTGAAAGGGCTCGTAATGAATGGTATAAGATTTATTCTTATTAGAAAAACCAATTTTTGCATTTGGAATAGTAGTTTAATGGTTAAATACTTATCTAATATTAAAAGGAAGTAATTAATTCAAACATTGACAAACAAATGAATCAACTGTTGAGAAAATTTAAAAAAAAAAAAAAATTAAGTCAATATTGTATGCACCTAATTCGATATCTACAATTAGGTAAGTCTATAATTATAGAATGCCTACAATTGGAAGGTGTTGGGAGCCTATATAAAGGCTCCCTTCCTCCTTCCAAATTGTATTTCTCTCTCCTCCAATTTGATATATACATTTTTCAATTTGTTAATCACTATTTGAGATTTGTGTGAAGGTGAAAGGGCTCATAATGAATGGTATAAGATTTATTCTTATTAGAAAACATAATTTTTGCATTTGGAATAGTAGTTTAATGGCTAAATACTTATCTAATATTAAAAGGAAGTAATTAATTCAAACATTGACAAACAAATGAAACAACTATTGAGAAAATGTTTTTAAAAAAAAAAATTAAGTCAATATTGTAGGCACCTAATTCGGTGTCTACAATTAGGTGAGTCTACAATTATAGAATGCTTACAATTAGAAGGTGTTGGGAGCTTATATAAAGGCTCCATTTCTCCTTCCAAATTGTATTCCTCTCTCCTCCAATTTGATATACACACTTTTCAATTTGTTAATCACTATTTGAGATTTGTGTGAAGGTGAAATTTGAGTAAAATTTGAAAATGAGGAAGATAAAAAGAAATAAACTTTGTGTTTTTCTTTTTAGTATTTGTTTGAGTTTGTTGTGAGAGAAAAATATTTGTGAGTTAAAATACCCATAGTAATTCGCTTTGATATTGTATTTTGGTAATCCTTCTTTTTATTACAACAAGTTTTTGGTTCTAATTTGTTACTTGTTATTTGGTATTTTGTATAAAAAATTAAGAATATTGGGTGTATTAAATTTTGGAATTGTGAGATATTTTTCCTCTCTGTTGTACTACATTTTGAGTTCATTAGTTTATTAGTTCATTATTTAGAATTGTGGGATATTTTTCCTCTTTTTATTTACTATTATTTTGTTATCCAATTCTATTTACATCTCTAAATAAATATTTAACCATGTTACGTGTCAAAATTTCCAACAACAACCTCCTCATCCTCCTTTTTAAATCATACACACACATATATAACAAGAATAGTTATTTTCCTCGGATAATTAAGTGTTTATCACATAATATAAGAGGTTTAAATTTTAAATAATTTTCATCTTTTTTAATTTTGTTTAATATATTTTAAAAAAAAGATAATTTATAATTCAATTATTTTCAAAAATCATGTGAAACTATACATGATCACAGGATGAATCTAGAATCATTTTATTAGGAGAGTTGAACATTTTTATAAGATACATTTGATTTTTTAATTTTTACTAATAAGTTTATAATTTTTTTTTGTCAATTAAATTTCACTTGTGGTTTAAATTCACATAATTATGAGAAAAATTTAATAATATTGTGTCAAAACTTATTATTTGTAAAATAATAATTATTTTTTATTTTAAAATTCAAACACAATGAATCATTTTATTTTAACATATTAAAACAAAAAAATATAAAATATAAATAAAATACCTATAACTTTATAATTATTAATTATTAAATTTTCTATAATATATGAGGTATATGGTATAAAAGAAATTTTTTTTTTATGCTTTAAGAGCAAATTTAATTATTTATAGTCTAATATATATATATATATATATATATATATATATATATATATATATATATATATATATAACAAAAACAAAAAAAAATATATAAAAATTCGAATTCGAATCAAACACGAGATCAAATATGGAAAATTCAAGCTTTTAACCGTTGAATCATACAAATTTCCTCTATAATAATATGATTTTTACTTTAATTAACTAAAATAAAAAGCACAAAGTTAACCTTAAATTTGTATTTAGTACTATTTTTTTAATACCCAATTGAATGAAACCCTAAGATCCTTAACTTAGCCGCTGCTCGCCCCTTTTTACCCTCACTCTCCGTCTCCTTTGTCTATTTGTTAGATCTGCTCCACAAACAATTCAAGATCATAAAAGGTTGATTCAACTCACAAATTTCTTGTTCTTCATCCTCTATTCAGGATTTCAGGTTAGTGCAAGCTTTACCCCTTTTTTTTTTTTTTTCCTTTTAATGTGCCGATTTTCCTTAAGGAACAAAACCCTTTCTTGTTTTTTTTTTTTACAATCTGCCTTTTTCTAATTTTAATCTTTCCTTTTAATCTGGTTTTTTTTTTTTTATCTGCCATTTTGGATGTTCCATTTTTGTATGATTTTCTGCAGTTCTGTGATTGTTTTGTTGTTTGATGATGTACATTTTTCTCATATAAGTAATTTCTGTTGTTGTTTCTTTTCAATTTTGAAGTAATTGTAATGACACTTGTTTTAGTTTAGTCATTTTATGGAACTACTACTGTTGTTGCAGTTAACATGTAATTTAGATTGGAAAATTGTCATTCCATTACAATTTGCAATGGCTTGGACTGGACAAGGCCATTGGCTGTTATGATGCTGCTGTACCTATTTGAATCTTGCAGCTTGTGGAAGTATGCATGAACATTTTCGCTTTCACATTCAATTATGGTTTAACTGTTTTCCATTTAGGTATGTTAGTATGTTATACCCTAGATGGCTGTATTATTGGTTTTTGGATTGCTGTGTTAAATTGAAAATTTGAGTGGATGAAACTAAGTTTATAATTGATTTCTGGACTCCCAAATTGTACCGAAAGTACCAAATTTTGGGACAAAATAATACGGAGATTTTAATAAATGGTATGGTTATTGGTCTCTGAATTTAGAAATCCCCAAAATTTGGGGATGGTTCCAAAAAATTACCAATCCTCTAACCGAACCGACCATGCTCATCCCTAGTATTCTCCTGTTTTAAAATTTAGTTTGTCTTTTCTTAGAATTTTATTATTTACTGCATCTTATAAATGTTGATTTTTGTGCTACTTATATATTTTCTAATATAAAAATTTAAGAAATGATTATTATTTTTGGAAACTCCAGGGCACTGATAAAATTGATTGCAATAGCTGAGTATTAAGGATGTGAAAACATTTTCATGATTTGGCTTATGATTTATGTACTCATTTGAGAAATATTTAACCCATTCCTTTATCTAGAAAGAGTATAAAGGTGAATCTTTTAACTGGTAACTATTTCGTAATGTAATTAACTGATTCTTTTCTGGTTGTTCTTATAGAAGTGAATCTTTTAACTGGCAACTATTTCCTAATGTAATTATCTGATTCTTTTCTGGTTGTCCTTTGTTGTTGTGCAATTTCAGTTTCTGCACAAATGAAGAAGAAAAGGCAAGTTCTTGCTGATGAGTCCAATCCTGATATTGATCTTAAATCTCTAATTCATGAGAATTCTCTGTTCTTTGACAAGCTGATTGAACTTATCCCTGCTAAGTTCTATCTTCCGGTTGATGATAAAGAGAAGAAATGGTTCCAAGGCCTTAGCAAGGATGAAAAAGCTTTGGCAAAGAAAGAGTCTAGAGAAAACATCAAGAAAGCACGGAGAGATCGGTTAGACCCAGAGAAGTCTTCTACAACCACACTAGATTTGCTTATGAAAAATTTGGAGAAGGAAAAGTCAAATGATGAGAGTGATGAAGAAGAAGTGGAGATTAATCCAATGATATCTGGTATTGAAGGTGATGGTCAATCTGCAACATATGAAGAACTCCATCAACGACTTCAACGCAAAATTATAGAGCTGAAAGGAAATCGAAACACCAGGTTGAAGAAGAAAGATAAGGGAAAAGGAAATCAGCAGAAGAAACGCAAGTGGGAATCAGGCTCTGAAGAAAACAAGTCTACAATGAGCGTCTCAGCAGAAAAAGTGGAGAAGGATGCATCAGAGGCTGCAAAAGAACTCAAATTTAGCCATGTTAAACTTGGGAAAGATGAGGAGCTTGGGAAGAAGGCGAAGAAGAGAAGACTTTCAAAACTGAAGGAACTTGAAAAGGCAAAAGAGTTGGAGGAAGCTAAGAAGGATCCAGATAAAGGGGATATTATCAGAAAGAACCATTCATGGAAAACAGCAACAAACAGAGCTGCAGGGATTAAGGTTCATGATGATCCAAAGCTGTTGAAAGAGAGCATAAAGAAGGAGAAAAAGAGGCATCAAAAGAATGTAGGAAAATGGAAGGACAGGGTTGAAAACCAACAAAAAATGAAATCAGAAAAACAACAGAAAAGATCACAGAATATTGCTGATAGAATTCACCAGAAAAAGATGCGACGGATTGCAAAGAGAGAGAAAAAGC
Source organism: Vernicia montana (assembly GCA_949750685.1). Lineage (NCBI taxonomy): Eukaryota > Viridiplantae > Streptophyta > Magnoliopsida > Malpighiales > Euphorbiaceae > Vernicia > Vernicia montana. Next base: position 30,518 of record CATKHJ010203780.1, on the reverse strand, counting down.
TCATGAGGCCAGGGTTTGAAGGTCGCAAGGAAGGTTACATCAATGAAGGTTCAACTGAGGGTGCCCCAGCTTAGATGTAGTTTGTATTGGTATCTTAATCTCTTCCTGTTTACTTTATCACAGACCTAAAATGGAATTGGATTAAGTCTGATCATCATAGCTAAAAGAAAATGTTTTAGGAACATGTTTTGAAAGAATCTGTTTTCCTTCTCCTTTCATCTTCCATCACACTGCAAAAGATTTTTGTTCAAGTATTGTTTGATATTTGGTTGCAATGATATTTGATGGGCATGTATGCCCACAGGAATAGTCTCTAACACTGCCAACTTTCATATTGAATTTCACTATTAGATTCTATAATTTCACTTTCGCTTGATGCTTTCAATTTTTCATATTAGATTTGAAGATTTTGCCAACTGGAAAGGAGTGGCGCCACGTTGTGGGGGTGAGGGCCATGCCATGGTCCCCCTCAAAAGTTTCCAAAATTAGACTTTTTGCCCTATAAGTTGGGATAGTTTACACTGTAAATTTTCATCTACATCGTTTTTTGTTTTTCAAGTTTTTAATTTTGTTTTTAAATCCTAAAATTTAAAACAATTTACTAATAATATTCTTCAAATTCAAATTTTGTAGTATTTTGATTATAAGCTTTATGCATTTTAACTTTTTTTTTGCTCAAAGGAAATAAAACTAGCATTTAATGGGTTGAAAGTCCAAAATCAATATAAAAATACAATAAATAACAATAAGGGCCCAGATAGGAAAATACAAATTGGACTTAAAGTTCAACAATAATTTACTAAAAAATAGAAATTTTTGCCTTGGACTTAAAGCTCCTAAAACTAACAGGCCCACAGCCTGAACAACTAAACATATTTCACATTTTCCCCCAACTCTGGAGCACCTTCCAGTGGCTACGAATTTCATCACCGATTACCGCATCAGCGCTGGCGACAAGCCATGCAAGAGCTGAGACAAAGCGGTTGAGCCCACCAATGGATAAGAGTACTGATTTCCTTGAGACTTCGTCCACCATTGCAACCGATCACAAAACGCAGTGGATCTATGGTAGATCCTTCCTCCCCTGCAATCAACCGGCCACTACCTAAGGAAAGAAATAAATTCACCATTGGCCTGAAAACTCAGCACACACAGAAAGGAATTCAACATAAAAGCCCAAACTGAGTCATCCAAGCATGTGCTAGTCAGATTTCCCCCTACCCAACGATAACTCATCTCCACCACGGGACGGAGAGCACGTCGATGTGCAGGCCGGACAATGGCGTAGTTGAGGACGGCACCGAGACCGTAGATGGCTGACTTACAGATCTGCAAAAATCCACTTGAATGGGAAACCAAAAAAGCACCCCAAGACTCAACGAGCGGCTTTATTATAACCAACAGCCAAAAAGAAACTAAAAAAAAGCAAAGAAAATGGGTATACCCGTCGGTGACAAAAGTCACCGGGGGTAACCCTAGATGAAGCCTCTTTCGGCGCAGGCAAAGGAGAGAAAACTCAAAGAAAAAAGCGAGAGAGAAAACGAGTAGGAAGGTGTGGTCCGCATTTTAACATTTTCATCTATAGCTTTCTTTCGCTTTAATTTTGACCTTAAGTGAGAATGAGGTTAGGGAAAGACATTTCACGGGATCTCTATTAGTAATTTTTTTTTTTTTTGCCTAAATAGAATTTCATTCATAAATGGGGCATAAGCCCAGTACAATACAAGAAACAAATGCATATTGGTGGCAAGCACATAAATACACTTAAACTACCTATAAAAGGGGCTTTTGCAAAGGGCATTAAGCCCAAATTACCGGTCTAATGACCTTCAAATATAATAAAATTACATAACAGCTCCCTGATCTACCCCCTTCCCTTTAGATCCACTTGTTTGCTCTAAAAACGAACTCGTCACCGTCAAACAAGCCTAAGGGAGGAGCTTAAAGTAGATCAGGCATGAAGCTTGACCAAAATGCAGGATCATGCGTTGATGGAGCTTGGGATATCTCCATTTCTAAACAAACACCATGAACACGGGCTAAAAATGGCCTAGATCTTCAATCTCTGACAGGATCTGAGCTTGTTGGTTCTTCCAAACGCTAGGGCTATCCAACCAAGAAGAAAATCATAAATCTTTTCTCCTAGCTTTAAAATTCTCTGTTACTTTTCCCCACCGATATCCCAAAGGAAAATTTTGGGCCATCTGAAGAGTGGTGGTAACTGGATTACAAAAACAATCACCATAAGAGCTACTAAAAATATGGATATACAAAGGAACAAACCAATTTTAATGGTAAGAGAGAAGGATCCTCTTAAGGTTTTAGATAATATTTTATTTGCACAAAAAATAAAGAAATTAAAAACAAAGATATGAAATGAAAAGAGGTACTCCCTCCGATGGTTGGGACTACCGAAGATTTCCCTTATTAAAAGCTCTAGGACAAGGAAGATCAAACCTCACGTAGAAAAAAGAGAGAGAAGATCAAAACGTCAAATTCCTGCAAGTAGTATTTTGGACCATATGATAGCATTTTATTAAATTAATAAAAATACTTATCACAAGAGACTAATTGTGAATAGAATGGAAATTCAAACTAGAAATTATATACCTCGAGTTTGGGGATTCCTTAATCCTTAATATTGATACTTAAAGAGGCAGCAGCTAAGGCTTAATTTTAAGAAACTGCTCTAATTCAAATAGAACAAAAGGGCTTTAATTTTAAAGCAAAAATAAAACAAATTTATTATAATCAATAATTTTCTATATAAAAATTTAATTTAAATGATTAACATTCTAATTATAAAAAAAATTATTTTTCTTTAGCAATTATAAATGAATTGGGTAAGAGCCATTCGCATTGGAAACAACTGATTAAAGGCAGCAAGAGCGCTGGAACCTGATTTAAGCCCTTATCCTCAGAAGGGCTTCTTGAATTTATCAATTTAAGATAAGAAAAGCAAAATTTTCTTTTCTTTTTTTTTTTTTTTTTTTGAAACAATAGCAAAATTTTCTTAAGATCAAAATGTTGCTAGTGCATATTCATTAAAATTTTAATGAATATGACCTTTTTTTTTTACTTAGTAAAAAAATACTGATTTTTTTTTTCTCCATGTATTATCTCATTAAATTGATATATAAACCCATTATAAACAGCTCAGATTAAAATAGAAACTCAATTAAAAAATAAAATAAAAATAAAATTCAATAACAGGTTAATTAAGAAATTAATAAATCTGCAACACTCGCAATATATATATATATATATATATATATATAACATAAGATATTGAACACAAGTTTTTTTTTTTTTTTTTTTATAATTACATAACCATCCAACTACAGTGGATTAAACATTAAACATAAAGAAGATCAAAGTACAAACCAGACATAATACATCCTGCCAAAGGGATGAAAATGAGAACAAAAGATGATTATATTAGGCATATTATTACATATATATATATTGGTTGTTCAAACCCTAGTCCCAGTCACTGCAGTACCACCCTTAGGGATTGGTTCCCCGCCAGCTCCCATGGCGTATTCGGTGTCCCGGTAGCCAGGACCATACCTGCTACTAAATACTCCAGCATGAAGTAACAAGACATACAATAGTTGGGTAAATGTCAATATTATCATAAATGCCTCTACTACCCTTAGTCTCCATCCTCTGTGTCCTCCTAGATGTATTTCCTTACAGGCGAACCTGCAAATAATGGAAACAATTACTCAATACAAGCCATATTAATGGTGGTGATAAGTAGGGATATGATATCATATTTGAGGGTAGTACCCAAAAGCTAGAACAGTGATAGCCCAGGCTATGAGTGAAGAAGATCCAGCAGCAGCCAAACTGTCATTCCTCCAAGTCCTGATATGGAGGCCACCTACCAACTTGGATACTAAAGCAATAACAGAAGCTAAAGTAGCAAAGGTCAGGAAGAAACCTGTTGCTCCATTCCCTCCAAAACCTGAAATATTGCAGAAATTTTGACTCGGTAATAACACTCGAGCTGTAACTTTCAGTTGTCTTCAGAATTATGAAGTTAGAAGTTGAAATTAAAACTAATAAACCCAAAAAAGAAAAATAAAATTACTGTCTTTTAGTCTTCTCCAAAGCTATGAAATTACAAGTTAAAATTAAAACTAATAATAAACCCAAAAAATAAAAAATAAAAGATAATTGAGAAAACTTACTGGGATGATAGGTTTGTCCATTAATATACCTATTAACACACCAACTAGCAAAACCCAAAGCAATAGCATACATAATCAAGTTAAGAAACAGCAATGGAGCTGCTATGGTCCTGCCCACAGTTGCCATCTTTCTTTAATTCTTTAACTTTATTATACCCTTTTAAATTCAAAGCTCCAAAATCACAGAGAAAGAGAATTAAAGACTATCTTGTCATATAATTTTGATAAATATGATATGATAGAGATGAGTTTTTACTAGTGAAGTTAATTAATATTTATATAGAGTATTTGCTAAGTACACGTGTAAGTGAATAAGGGCTTTAAATTACAGGTGGTAGGACAGTTGTCAAGTTTCATGGATCTTTTAAAGCCTTCTCTTGGAATCTCCCAAGTTTCATTTCTCTAAACGGTGCTTGTCCATTTTTTACTAATATATACAAAAATCTATTCTCTGCTTTCTTCTACTTATCTTCTTCTTTTTTATTGTTTCAGAGATTAGATTATTGCCTAAAGTCACTGAATCCCATATTTATGAATAAGCCCAATTTAAGTTGTTCTATTCTTTACTTATTAAGTTAAAGATTAATTCATCAATACATAAATTATTTTCAGAATTAAAAGATTATAAATTTTGATTTTAATTAACAGTCTATTTGAAATAAATAAATTCGATAAAATTTTATAAAATTTATTTTGAACTTTACATTTTTAAAAAATTTTATGTTTAGAACATTAAAAAATATTTATTTTACTTTCTATGAATTCAATTTCATAAAATTAAATATAATTAAACTAAATTTCATCAAAATAGATAAAATTTCTAAATAAATTTCACGAAACTAATAAAACAATATTAAAAACAAAAATATCCTTATTCTTTTCCTTTTATTCATGCTTTCTGTCTTTCCTCTCTCTCCTCTTCCTCTTTTCTTCTCCTCTCTCTCTTAACATTTTTTCTCTCTTTATTACTTTTTTTATTTTTTTTCTTATAATTAATTTTTTTTATTATATTTATAAATTAAATTTTAATTATAAATATAAAATATAATTTTTTTAGTTGTTTTATTTTTTAATTATATTTATTATATTGAGGTTTTTTAGAGAATAAGAAAAAAAAATAATTCAATTATAGATTTGTTCCAAACACAAAAATATGAAATTCATTTGTTCCAAACAGACTGTTATAACTCAATTAATTAAAAAAATTAATTCTAAATATTACTAATCAAAATTCATTAGTCTAATTAAAATAGGAGTTTTTTTTTTTTTTTTGTAAATTATTTGTCTTGTTTTATTGAAAATAAGTTGAAAACTTTAAGTCATGAATTTAAATTGGTTCCAAAGTGTAGGCAATACTAGCTTAGCTAAGGATTTTTGGCTTTGAAGTGTAGAAAAGGATATGATAGCTCCTCCTTAGAAGGTACTTTAATTTGGGACGTAGCTTTTTTAAGGATGATTGTGAGGTCACTGCCTATAACTTGTAATTATAAAGCTCCCACACCCAACCACCACACAGGAAGGAATAATATTTACTCAACCGTTAGGTGTTGGCGTTTGCATGAGTTTTCATCATTTTTTTTTATTTAATTTATGTTTTTTTTTTTAATATTTTGATATATATTATTATTTTTTATTAAATTTAAATATTATTTTTTTGATAATTTTTAATATTAATATAAAGAAAATATATATATGAGTCAAATTTATTATATATGACTTAGTTGAGAAATAATAATAAAAAAAAATTATATATATTAATATGTAAATTTTTTTTAATAATGTATATATATATATTCACCCAACAATATATGGCTAGGTCATGGATGACAATAACTAATGGTGGATGGATTGTCAATTTCTTTTTTTTTTTTTTTTTATTTGCATTTTTCTCATTTTAGTCTGGATTTTTAATTTGTTGAATTTTATCTTAATTTTAAATTTTAATTTTACTATAATTTAAAATCAAAAGAAAATAATATTATTTTATCAAAAATGAAAAACTTTAAATCATTCTTCATTCTTGTACTCATTGTTGACAATTTAGCTTTTTATTTTAAATTTCATTGGTTGTACTTTACTAAATTAAATTACAAAAACCCAATTAATTAAAATTGAAATTTAGCACAACTGAATAGAATCTAATGTAATATAATTTTCAATTTATAATCCTTTGGCTTTCTAAACGGGTCTAATTTATAATTGTGGAGATTTCAGACTGTCGTTGGGTATGGGAACTTGAGAGTATTTACATGAAAACGACCTCATTTGTTACAGACGATGAGTCGTTCTTATTAAGGTCCATAGAACATAGCAGCAGGCCCAGCACCAGAACTCTATCTTGGAGGCAGGCTTGTATAATGGCCCAAGTTACGTACTAAATGGACCGAACCCAATATGGGCCTTCTTTATTTTGTCTTCGATTGAAAAGCCCTTTCTATGGTAAAGGACAATAGCATCAGTTTTTTTTTTTTTTTTTGAGGCCTAGTGTATAGAAGTAATATTGCCGAATACACAACAAAATGAAGGTAATTTTCATTTTTTTTTATATATAATTTTTATTAAATTAATGGTCAATTTTATGATTTATAAGATTCGAATTTAAAATTTTTATTTTTTATATTTTTAAAAATAATAAAAAATTTAACCAGACTATACTTTATTGTCACTCTAGTATCAATGTTGGTTTAAGCTCATCAAATGATATAATGTCTAGTCAATGACTAACATTAATTATTTTTCCAATTGGAGAAAAGTAGAATGTAAAATAAATAAATAAAGCCAATAATAATCATGATCATGATTTTGCACTCAACCTCAAAATTTTTGTTAGTGGTTGAGAACAGGACTTCACTATAGTTGGCAGGTTTCAATGGTTGGTGAGTGGTCCAATTTTGAAAACATTAGAATATTTTAGTTCATCTACCGCTGAAAATTGGTAATATCATCTATTAAATTAAATATAAAATTAACTTGATATATGGGTTTCATTATTTAATTTAATTACAATTTATATTAAAAATAACTAAATAAGAGATTATTGGATAATTATAATAATTCATCATTTCTCGGTAAATAAATTATTCTGAATATATTGTAGGCTACATAATAAGAGGTAGTATTTCCCTTTAATATCTTTCACTAAATTAATTATTTAAAATACTCAAATCTGAAATTTCTCATTTTTCACAAACCTTTAAAAGAGATGAGAAAATCAATCAAATTACGCATGATTGACTTCTATAATAATATATTTAAGGTTGCTTATGAACACAATAACTAATATCTTTAAGTGGAGAATTAAATAATTTGGCTAGAAAAAGAGTGAATGGTAATGTAATATAAATATAAAATGTAATTAAAGTTGGAGTAAAAGATTTAGGCTCTAAGCATTGCAATTTAAGCCCAATGCTACATAAGTATTAGATATAATATACATGTGATGACATTTGTTGAGTGGTTGATTTACAAATAAAATAATAATAATAAAATACTATATTTTAAAAAAATAAAAAGAGAAAAATTACCATTTAAAATAGAAAAGGGCAAAAAAAAAATTCATCGTCCCATCATATAATTAATATTTACATCCATGAACTAAAGTTTTGCAAAATCTTGGTCAATTTATTTTTAACTTTTAAAATTGAAGCATAATAGTTATATAATTTGTAAAAATGAAAATTGAATGAAATAAAATTCTATTAAGATAGTCAATTTTTCTATCAACATAATTTTTTTTAATTAATGAAAATTATCATTATTCGAGTTGAATCTAATAATATAATTCACTATTTATAAAATTTTATATTTCATTTACTATTAGTTAATAAATTTATTAAGAATTTTTTTTGGAGCAACTTGGAATTTTATAAAAAATAAACATAACGCATAAAAGAAAGAGAGAAGTTGATGGGGACACGGGAGGCGATGATTTCTAAGAGTGGTGTTAGGTTTAATTTTAAGAGTTTTTATTATTCTCACTCCCAACGACTTGAATGCACTCCCTGTCTTCTTGTTTTATATGATAAAATGACTATAATACTCTTTATTTATTTATTTATTGATATAAATTTCGTTTTACTTTTTATATGTGAATTTTATATAAAAAATATAAAAATATTTATAAATGAATTCTTATGTTTAAAAAATAAATATTAAATATATAAAATTTTATTTATTTATTTATTTATTGATATAAATTCCGTTTTATTTTTATATATGTGAATTTTATATAAAAAATATAAAAATATTTATAAATGAATTCTTATGTTTAAAGAATAAATATTAAATATATAATTCATTTTAAATTTGTAGTCTCCACGACTCATATACTATTTATTAGTTTGAATTAGTAAAGCGATATTATCAGAATAATTTTATTAAAGCCTGTTATTTTGTCAATTTTGTCAATTGTTGACTCCCTTCCAATCTTCTTTTCTTTCTTATGAGGAAGTTGGAATGGAAAAAGTGGACAAAACGCAATTTTTTAGAGTTTATAGTTTTTTTAATTCTTGCTCTACCTTTTACCCTTAATAAATTTAGAGTTAATTAGTAAATTCTATTAATTTTAATAATAATTTAGAGTTAATTAGTAAATTCTATTAATTTCCCGTAATTCTAAAGCTTTGTTTTTTTTTTTTAAATTATGCATTCTAATGACACATATTATATAGCATGAATTTATTTGCCTGGATGCGTTACGTTTGCAAATGGCATTTTTTGGAATTTGACAACACAATGACTTTTTATATAAAAAGAGTGTGGGGACAATATTGAATTATAGATATTATATTATTATATTATAAGGGCATTTTCAATATACTTTTTATTTTAAAAAATATTTTTTATATAAATAAAAACATCATAATTAATTTTTAAATATAAACAGCGTAAAAAAAAATTAAGTTCAATAGACTTTTTAATTAAATAAATATTATTTCCGTCCTAAAAAGATTATCACCTTTTTTTTTTGCACTAATTTAAGAATATAATAAATAAAATGACATTTTATCTTTTATACCATTGATAGTAAAATAAATATAATTAAATTTATTATTTTATATATTAAATACATATTAAAGAATAGGGGTAAAGATGAATAATAAAGTAAAAAATAATACAAAATCGTTTTGGGACATCCCAAAAAGAAAAAGGTGACAATTTTTTTTTTTTTTCCTGAGGTAGTAGGTGAGAAAATTAATAAATGGTAATATGTAAGATAATTAATAAATAACATATACAGAAAGTTGAAAAAATGGGTGACATTATTGCCATAGTCAAATAGGTTGTGGTCACTGCTTATTAAATATGTCAATTTTTTTTTCAAAAATATGTCATTTTCTTTTTTTCTCTCAATTATTACTCTCTCCGTCCCAAATTGATAAGCACAACTAACTTTTTACATGGATTAAAAATTAGAGGTTAATTTAGATAAAATCATTAATTTTAATTTTTTTTCCAAAAGTACCATTGCAGTAACTCACAACCCAAAAATATTAATTTCTTAGAATCCAACTCTTGTATTAGTAGACATTAATTAATGTGTTTTTTGAAATATAAATACAACTAGTTTAAATAATTATTTTATCAATACCAATGTTAAAAAAATAAAGGTATTTTAGTAAAATACTATCTAAACTACTCTTTTAAAATGAATACATGCCTATAATTTGAGACGCCCATTATAAAAAGTTTGTCTATCAATTTGAGATTGAGAGAGTATTTGTAAAACTCTTTTTATTTATACTATTTTTATTCACTCTCTTTCTCTCTCTCTCTCCATTATTATTTTTTGGACCCTTCAATTTTTTTGCACAAGAAAAAAAAATATTTTAGCTATTCATTTACTTTTTGCAGGATATTATGTTTAAGTACTTTGAATATTATATTTGACATCAATTATTTTTTAGAATTTTATTTAGTTGTCATGATCAAGGGTGTAGGAAGGTGTATCAAAGTGGGTCACGTGTTTCCGCTGAAAAAATTAAAAATTCCTACAAATGCATATATTTTTTTTAGAGACTCCATTGAATTTTAGAAAGTGACCCATAAATTTATTAATAGTTCCTTTTAATAGTTAGTTTTTACTTTTTTACCAAAATCTCAATTTCAAAAAGAAAAAGACAAAATTAAAAGTAGAGAGTTTGAAGGAGTTTTGTAGGTAACTACAACAAGCCATAAGTTTTAAAATTTAATTTTTTATTATTACTTAGATAAAAATTAAAAGGATTTGATTGTGATGAGAAATTTACTTATTCAATAAGAAAATAAGACAAACAAATAAAAAAAAATTCCAAATCAAATTAACAATTTCATTTTGTACGCAACTTGGTTTTATCGTTTTTCTTTTTTATACTCTCAATGTGCTCCTCTTTCTCAAATTCTCTTTGAAAGCTTGAAGATTTTTTTTCTTCTTCTTGATTGTTTCATCGAATTGTCAATTGATCGAAACAAAACAAAACCTCAAATTTATTTTTTATAGATAATTTTAATTTTTACATATTGTATTATTAATTTTTTTTCTGAATTCTTTATTTTTTATGAATTTTTATTCTAATGAGTAATATGATAATTGTTAATTGTTTTAACTAAAATATTCTAATTTTAATTGTAGGATATTATTGCTATTGTTAGTGGTTGATTAAGAAGTGCTTTTTCTTTTGAGTTAAGGTAAGCCCTAATTTATTCATATTTTATTTAAATATTAAATCAAATTATGTATTGTTTTTATAGAATTATAGATTAGGAAAAATATTAGTTGTGTACTATATACATTAATTTTTAACATAAGTATTTAAATTTTTGTTACAGTTATAGATAAATTTGTGATTAAGAGAAAATTTGCATTTGAAAAATCAACTAGTAAAGAAACTAGACATGATAAAATTCTAGAAAATAGATCAAATCAAGCTCAAGTTCAGATTGACTTAGAAAATCTCTCTGTATATCCTGAACTGAGAATTAAAATGTTTGATTATCATCTTAATGATAAAGATAAAATAAGGAGAGCTTATTTGCTAAAAGGACCTTGCCAACCACTTAATCATACTTTTAAGTAGGGGTGTCAAAAAGAATCATGATACGCTAACTCAATTCATCAAATATAACAAATTTTTGTGTTAGGGTTAAAGTTTAGTAGGTCCGGATCGATAAACGGGTTGACCCGTTTATGATACTACTTAAACGAATGGTTTAACAGGTTGACCCACTAATCCGTTACAACTCGTTTAATTTCACTTGCCGTGTTAGGTTGTGTCAACCTGATACAACCTATTTATAACCCGCATATTTTTTTTTAGTAATATTAATGGTTAAAATAGTCATTTATATTGCATTGAAAGAGACAAACAAAATGAATAAAATAATAAAATAACAAAAAAATCAAAGATAAACAAAATTTTATTTAAGTTTGTTTTATGGTGTTTGTTTGAATGTTTGAAAAACATATGAAATATGAAAATTTTAATGAATTTACAATTTTAATCATGATTTGATTTATGTATAATATTACAGTTAATTTATGTAACAAATATATTACATTTTTCAGGTTATAAATGTCATACATATTAAATGAGTTGTGTCGGGTTCATGACTCATATACGACTTAATTAAATAAACGGGTTACAAGTATCGTATTCGTGTAACTCGTTTAATTTTCGTGTCGTGTTAGCGTGACACAATTAATAAATAGGTCGTGTTCGTGTTAACCCTAATCGTATCACCTGAGTAATCAACCCGACACGAACACGATCCACTAACATGTTTTTACACCCCTATCTTTAAGCATCAAAAATTACTTAATACTAATTAGTAACCCTACTAAACAAAATTCATGGCTCCGCCTTTGGTCATGATAAACATTTTATATTTATTTTCATTGTACTATTGCAGTTATTTTACTATTGAAGTTTTATTATTATAAAATAATTTATCATATTTTTTTAGTTTTAAGTATTAATTAAGATTTTTTTTTATTCAATAATAGATTATTATTGCATCACACATTCATTGACAAACAATTTTTTTTTTTATATGTTTTATAATATATCTCCTTAAAAAATAAATTAGTTCTCAAATTTTATTACATTTTTCAATGTATTTAAAAAGAAAGAAAATAACATAATATAATAAGAATAAAAAAAATAAATGGAAAAATAAAAAAAAACGAGTAAAGACAAAAGTGACAAAAATTAGTCTATTTTAGTATTTTAGAAAGAAAATTCAATAAAACATATTTAATTAAAAAATTTATATGTTGAGACACTTAGTGGTAAAAATGAAATTCAATAATTGAAATTGAAATTGAAAAATTGAAAAAAAAAAAAAAAATAGATTCCAATTATGTAAAATTTGTACAATGAAAATTAATTTTATTCTTTTTGGAAATAAAGAAAGTGAATAAAAAGGGTCTACAAATAATAATGGAGAGAGAGAAAAAGAAAAAAGAGTCCCACAAATAATAATGAAGAGAGAAAAAGATAAAGTCATATTTGTTGCTAAAAATCTGCAAGTGCATATATCGTGAACAAGTAATATAGTAATTGAGTAGAGTATCGATTTAACGGGAAAGAAGTTGACAATTACCAAAATTATGAATTACCTAATTATTTAGAAAATTGAGTTAGTTGAGATAAATATGAAAATAAAAATAAATATTAAAAAATAAATTCAATATATGAAAAAAAAAACCTAGGATTTAGACTTTATCAATTGATTACCTATGACTTTTTTATGTTATCTATATTGGTTTAATTCTCATTGAATTTAATGATTATATTTCCCTAAATTATATGATATTCTCCCTCAAAACACAATACAAGTATTTATGTTAATCTTATGTTTATTTTCGTAATCACAAGCAATTAACATAGACCCATTAATTTTATGAAAATCATTTAATTAATCACAAATGAATGTTCTTATTTCTAAGCAACATATTTTATGGGTCTAATATTTCAGTGAACTAAAATTATATTTTTACTCTCGATACTTCACATAATATTTTTAAATATGTAAATAGTGATCAATTATTCACAAGTATTAAATTCTAAGATAAAATATTAATTTCAATAATTAAAACCAAATCAATCAAACAAAAATAGTCATAGGTAAATCAAGAGATTTCATCTAAATCATAGAGAAAAAATTTAGTTACTCATAGTTAAGAAGAAATACATGATTAAATTAACAATTAATTTAATAGAAAACATAATAACAACTTATTATTGAATTGAAAAATAAAAGTGTAGAAATAATTCTTTTTGGGATACAATATGTGGTGTACACAAATTTCAAAACTTGTCTTCTTAATCAAAATGAAAATAAAAAGAAATTAAACTAAAAAAATATAAATCTCTATATCTATTTGTTTATTTAATTGACTGATACTTTGAATGAGTGGTAATAATGTTTATTTATAGGCAACTTTCACCTTCTTTTTCCATAATCTTACATCATTATTTGCATCATTTATCATCTTGCATCATTGTCTGCATCATTATCATCTTTATTGTCAATAAAAGTGACTTGAGTTAGTCAATAAAAATGACTTGATTTAGTCAATAAAAGTGGTTTGAGTTAGTCAATAAAAGTGACTTAAGTTAGTCAACATAAGTGTTTTGGTTAGTCAACAAAAGTGGTTTAAGTTAGTTAATAAAAGTGGTTTGAGTTAGTCAACAAAAGTGACTTAAATTAATCAATAAAAGTGACTTGGGTTATAACTTTCTTTCATTATAAAATGAAGCTCCCTCCCCCTTTGTATAGCATTCCAAAATTCTTTATATTATGCAAAATAAAATAAAATACTAAAAATATGTTGTAATTTATTTATAAATTGTCATAATTATTTATTTCTCAAAATAAGTAATAATATTATTAAATTCTCAAAAATCAAACTAAAATTTGAGTTTAAACAGGTAAAATAACTTTAAGAAACTAGAGTTATCAATTTTTGTGGAAAAAAAAAAGACACATTTAGTAAGTTGTGGCAATAGCGTCACTCTTGTAAAATTTATTAATTAAATTTAAAATAAATAGTGAAATTGACTCTCTATACATTGAGAGTCAAATTTATTTTATATTTTAAATTTTAAATAATAAAAAGTCTATTAAACTATTGTTTTCTTAAAGCATCTCCAAAAAAACTTTTTACTTAAGCTAAACTATTTATAATAAAAAGTTAAAAAATAAAATAAAAAAAATAAAGACCTCCAACATCCTCTTTATTTTCAAAATATAAATTAAAGAGTTGGTTTGACTATCTACATATAGAAAGCCAAACTTTACTCTTTATTCTAATTGTAATTAATGTTATCTATTTCTATTGATTTGTTTATTTAAAATTGTTTTTCTCTCTCCTTCCTATAAGTCATTTGATTTTCAAGAAAATATGCATTTGAACAATTAATTAGTGAAGAAACTAGACATTATAAGATTTTAGAAATTAGATCAAAATAAACTCCTGTACAGATTGACTTAGAAAATCTCCCTGCAGATTATGGATTGAGAATTAAAATGTCTGACTATGATCCTAATGATAGAGATAAAATAAGAAGAGCTTATTTGCTAAAAGGATATTGCCAACCACTTAATCATACATTTAAGCAACGAAAATTACTTAGTACTAATTAGTGATACTATTAAACAAAATTTTTGGCTCCGCCACTAATCATGATAAACATTTTATATTTATTTTCATTGTACTATTGCAGATATTTTACTATTGAAGTTTTATTATTATAAAATAATTTATCATATTTTTTTAGTTTTAAGTATTAATTAAGATTTTTTTTTAATTTGATAATAGATTATAATTGCAATTTTTTTCTTAAAATTAGTATGTTTGATGGCAGGATCTTGGAGAAATTTATTATTTTTTAGTTTCTTCATTGTACTTTTATTATACTTTTAACTAATATATATATATATATATTTGAATAGCATTACGTTCGATAATTGAAGTGTATTATTGCATTACACGTCCACTGACAAACAATTTTTTTTTAGATTATTATATATTTTATAATATATTTCCTTAAAAACCAAAATTTTCCTTAAAAAATAATTTTTTTCTCAAATTTTCTTACATTTTTCAATATATTAAAAAAGGGAAATAATAAAAAGAAAAATAAAAGAAAAATGAAAAAATAAAAAGAAACGAGTAAAGGCAAAAGTGAAATAAATTAGTATATTTTATAAAGAAAATTCAGTAAAATATATTTAATTAAAAATTTTACATGTTGAGACACTTAATGGTAAAAATGAATTCAAGAATTGAAATTGAAATTGAAAAATTGAAAAAAATAAAAAATAATAGATTCCAATTATGTTAAAATTGTATAATGAAAATTAATTTTATTCATTATGGAAATAAAGAGAGTGAAAGGGTCCCACAAATAATAATAGAGAGAGAGAGAAAGAGAAGAAAAAAAAAAGAGTGAATAAAAAGGGTTCACAAATAATAATGGAGAGAGAAAAAAGAAAAAGGTATATTTGTGAAAAAAATTGATACATTTAATAAGATGTGGCAATAACGTCATCATTGTGAAATTTATTAATTAAACTTAAAATAAATAGTGAAATTTTACTATTTATTTTAATTGTAATTAATATTATCTTTTTTCTATTGATTTGTTTCTTTAAAAATATTTTTTTCTCATTCCTACCAGTCATTTGATTTTAATATATTAATACTTATGAGATAAAATAAAATGAAGAGTAAAATATAGAGAGTCCATTAGACTTTAGTAAAATTTTTTACTTTTTATATTCAAATATTAGTTAAGATATTTTTTATTAGACAAAATATACTTTTTAAAATAAAGAATATTAACTCCTTATTATAAAGAATTGGAGTATATAAAGACTTCATTGAAAATGCTTTAAAAAAAAAAAAGTTTTTTTACAAGAAATATTATACAATGAAAATATCTAAGTAAAAGGACATTACAATTCAAATTTAAAATGGGCGGAAACAAACTTTCATACTCAATATGGACAAAAAGGGAACCGAAACCAAATTTGCAATCTCCCAAAGTCTAATATCGCTTGACCAAAATGTGATTGGTGGATGTATTTAAAAGAAGTTGAAGAGGGAAACGGGAAACCCAATTCCTTTAATTATATTTGATGAATAATTATTTTTATTTTGAAATAATTATTTCATTTCCTTAGATTTTATTTTGTAGTAGTTTTTAATATTGAGATGGATGATATCAATTAATTTTTATTCAACTGTAATAATTATATTTTAATCATGAAATTATAAATTTAAATAAGATTGGATTAAAATAATAAAATAATTTATTATGTGAAACCACATGTATTAATGGCACATGTCTCTATGTGTTTATGGATCTATGTGCCAACACATCATGTACCCTGGATTTATGTCACAACAAACTGAAATTAAAAAATTGAATCAAATTATTTGATTTGATCTTTTTTTTTAATTTTATTTTGATTTAGTTTGAAAATTTTAAAATTGAATTAAATTTTAATTTGGTTTATTTTTATTTAAAAATATTTGAGTAAAATTGAACCGACTGAATTATATATATATATATATATATATATATATATATATATATTAAAATTTATTTGAATTTTATTTTAAATTTATGAAGAAAAAAAGAGAAATACCCAAAATTAGCCAAAATCGGTCAACCGAACCAAATTAAAATTTTTTAAATTTAGTTTGATTTGATTTTTACTCTAAATTTAATTCGGTTTGATTTGATAAAAATATAATTTTTAATTTATCGATTTCTTCAATTTGATATCGAATCTACCTTTTGCTCGTCCATACTCACACTGACTTTTTTAGTCTCATTAAATTTTTATATTTACAAATTTACCATTTGTTATAATTTAATTACATTTTTTATTAAGTTTTTATATTTACAAGTTTGCCATTTGCTATAATTTAATTATATATATATATATATATATATTTTTTTTTCTGAAATACAATTTTTTTAGCCTCACCAAGTTTATATATTTACAAATTTGCCATTTACTATATATATATATATATATATATATATATATATATATTATGAAATACAATTTTTTTTAATATAAAAAGCACTGTGTGTGACACCCACTGACTTTTAGCCTCATTGAGTTTTATATTTACAGGTTTGTCATTTCCTAATTTAATTATACTTTTCTCTTTTTTTAAACACTATTTTTTTTTAACATTTGGACTTTAGGAAAATAAATTTAAATTTGGATCTACACTTCAATACCCAATTATATATTTTGAATCATATTTTCCTAATTATTTTTTCGTTCATTAATTGTCACAAATATAATTATATATTTTAAATGGAACATTCACAATATTTAATTATCTTGTTTGTTAGTATTTCATAAGAACATTATTCATTTAGCCACTTTATTATCAATTTTTATACTTTGAAGAGCGAAAAAAAAAAAAAAAAAGTTAGAATAACTATAAAATGCATCATTGATAATATATTATAGTTTCATTAAAGATGTATAATTATAAAAATATATATATATATTGAAGCTTTTCACAATATAATATTTTAGTCATTAAATGACAATTTTAGTTTTTGAGATTTATTATTAACTTCGCATTTTAGTTTGCTATTATTAAAAGAAAAATTCATTTATATTGTCTTATGTTTTAAATTAGACCATAGTTTAGTCTTTAAATTTTAAAATTTGTATCTCTAAATTTTAATTTTTATATATGTTATAACATGTTTTAATTTTTCGATATTATACATATATATGTTGTGATAGTATAAACTAAAGTTGCTAATTTCAAAATAGTCAATATTAAAGTGTATTTTTTTAAAAAATCATGGATCTTTTTTGTAATTATTACCTTTTAAATAACATATTTTTATTAATTTATTGTTACATTTATACTATAATTTAATGTTTATACATTTGTCAAACAAATTACTAAAAAAATATATATATTATTTAGCTTATTAATATCTTTAATAATAGCACTAAGCATATTACTAAGTAAATTTATCATATATTTATAACTAATATATCTTTAGTTTATGTATTATAAAATAAGATTATTTAATGTTAAATAAATATTTTAATTTAATTTAAATTTAATGTAAAATATTTATTATATAAATCAAAATTCTAAATGTGTTTTAATTTATTATATAGTATAACTATTACCTAATTTATGAGATATAAATTTTATAGATAACAAAATATAGTCATTTCATCATATTATTCTTTCATTTTGAAAATCAAATAAGTCTAAATTAATTTTAATAAATTAATTAATATTTTTAATAAACATATAAATAAATTAATATATTTTAAAATATATTATAAATATTTTTTTAATTAATATCTTTGAGCATTATTATTATTATTATTATTAATCAATCATATTTTTTGAGATGAATTAATTAGTGGGTGTTTGACAAAACTTTTTAATGTAGCTGTTAGCTTTTTGGTTTTCAATAATTGCATCAAACCCATTTGGTTATTTTTTTTTAGTGATAGTTATCTGCTGTTAGATAGTCAAATAACTGTTGTTTACAAAAGCTCCAATTTGAATTTTTTTTTTAAACAACTCCTATTTATTTAAATAAAAATAATAAATTATCCTATTAAAAATAACATTTAACTAAAAAAGTAAATATTAATATTTATCATTAATAGTTATTAAATATATTAACAATAATAATTAATAATAATTTTATTAAACACTTAACAGTTACTGACTATCAACTACCAGCTAACAGCGACTATGAACAATTGAACCAAAAGAAGCCTTAATATTACAATAATAAAAAGAAAAAAATAGAGTTGGACCCATGTGCAAAGCGTGCTGTTTTCTAATTAATGAATAAAATTTTAGAAAACATTTTAAACTTATTTTCTAATTTTCTTTTAAAATAATAAAAATATTGAAAATAATTTTCTGATGAAAATTTTGTAAAACAGTCAAAATAAACAAAAAATTATATTTTATGTTTTCATTTGAAAAAATTTCTAGAAAATTGGTATAATTTTTCCCAACTAAATAGGCTCTTAGAGCATCCCCAACAAACTATTAAATTTCTATCTTTCTCTATTTTAGAGAGCATGTCCAATAATTGTATTTTCAAAAGCCTCCTAAATTTTTCTCCTTCCCTAAAAAATTTTAAGAGTCACAATCTCTCTCCTTAAACTTAAGGAGAGAGAAAATAACTCTTAAAACTCCTAAGACATTTTTTATTATTTTTCTCTCTTTTTTTCCCTTTAATATTTTTTTTCTTTTTTCATTTCTTTTATTTTTAAATTATTATTATTATTGTTATTATTATTAATAAAAAATTTATTATTATTAAATTACTATATTATTATTAAAATATTATTTTATAATATTTTAAATCAAATTATTCTTTTTTAGTAGTAAAATTTTTATATAAAGTATAAGAAATAAAATTATAGTATAATAAAAATAATAGTTTGTTATAATATTTTTATCAAATTATATTTTTTTTAGTTGTAAAAATTTTATATAGAGTAGAAGAAATAATAATAATAATAATAATTTGTTATAATATTTTTAAAAAGATTATATTTTTTAACTACAAAAATTTGATGTAGAGTAATGAAAATAAAATTATAAATTTATGTATAAAGAAATGAAATTATATATTTATTAATAAAATAATGAAATAAAAAGTAAAATAGAGAGTTTTATTAGAGTATGCACGTTTTTCAAGATAATTTAAAATAAAGAGTTAATTGTTCATAATATAATAGGGAGTATCGTTAAACATACTCTAATGCCAATTTAGATAAAATTAAATCAATTAATTGAAAAAAAGAATAAAAAATTTTACTTTTCACTTGAATGATAATAATTTTAATTAAACATATAATTTTTTAACCAATATCGTAAAAAAAAAAAATAGTTTGTTAGAAAAAAATATATGTAAATAATATAAATTTATTGATGGGCTAAATAAAGGATTTTTTAAGAATTAGATTTTTTTTTTTTTTTTGCTTGTGTAGTTAGTCTTTCTTAAATTAGTTTGTACCTTTATTATTCATACTAATTATTAATTATGAAGTAGATTATATTTATGTTGCTTTTAAACTTTCTCTAAAATTAAAAAAAAAAAATGAAATAGGTTATTTTAAGAGAGAGATCATGGAGTTTGAACCCCAAAGGACAAAAATAGATTATTCTCACTCATCCAGATTTTTTTTACATTTTCATTATTGAGTTAGTTATCATTAATTAATATTTTCTTAAAATATTAATTTTAACACTTTTATCTTATCTTATAAGTAATTTTTAATTATTTATTTTTCAAATAAAGTAAATAAAAATTTAATTTCTATAATACAAATAATTATAATATAAAAAAAAATTTATTTAATAATATTATAAAATTTTAAAAAACATGCTAGATGTTCAAGTAAAAAAAATTATTTTACTTATTTTGTTAGTAATTAAAACAAAATACTCATTCAAATGATTTATAAAATATTGTTATGTTGTACTTTCTACTTAAAAACAAATTTCGTATTCTTAAATTTTTAAAATATTTTGTTTATGCATATTTAATTTTTTATATATATTTATATTATAAAACAATTAATAAATGATTTATTTTTATAGTCAAATATATTATTTTTATGATAAATATTTGTTCTTTTGTAATTTCATAAATATGAAAATGCTAAACTCTTAACCCAAAAGAAATAAAAGATAATAAATTCACTTTAATTTATGCCAAAGATAAATTTTTATTTAAATGTAATTTATTATTTTTATTTTAAAAATTATTATAAAATGATTTATTTCATTTTTACAACTGACTTTTATTATTAAAAAAAAAATTACCTATAGAAATAGGCAAAAAAAATCAATAGTTAGAATTCATTTATAATATAAAAAGTTAAAATTGACATTTTAAGAAAAAATTAATGACAGATAACTTGTAACGAGTATTAAATGCTCTAAAAAGAGATAGTTTTAGTGTAAAAAGAATTTTAAAGAGTGGGAATAACCTCACCTCCTCACCTCCTCACCCAAAAACACCTCCATTTTCTGAGTTTAAATATAATTTGTCTTCTATTTCAATAAAATTTTTAGATTGAAATATAGTACTTGATAGATAAATATTTTTTTATGCTTTGTATTTTCAACTATAAATCTTGTGAATTTGTAATTTAACATTTTAATAATTAATGTGTTGTATAATTAATTTAGAAACTCACAATGCAATGGCAATAAAATACAAGAATTTAATATACACTTCTAAATAATAGTAATAGAAATTTAAAAGTGAAATTTTGATAATAAAACTAAAGATTTTATTAGTGAAATTTAAGTTTAAATGAATAATTTATAAATACTACCTGAAAAACTAAACCAATAAAAACTGCAGTTTTCTCAAATTGGAAACCAATTTGCCAAAAAAAGAAAAAAAAAATCTGCCTTTGGTACTTCAAAAAATGGAAAATGCTTAATTCAAAAATTTTGTTCCTATGCACAAGTATTCTCTAGAAGTAGACATTTCAGTTGCTGGAGAAAGAAAAATGAAGAAGTAAATACAAGAGCCTCAGGAAAGTTAGCTAGCTAATACAGATTAATTTCTAAGTAGTGTAGCTCATTAAACTAAATACTGCTGCAACTGTTTGGTCCTTTTCTTATTCTTTAGTTTTCGAAATGCACTCGACTCAATTTGCCGAATTCTCTCTCTGCTCACACTCAATATCTCCCCAATCTCTTGCAATGTTTTCATCCTTCCGTCTTCCAATCCGAATCTCCATCTGACCACTTGATTCTCCCTTGGACTCAGACTGTCCAGCACCTTCTCCAAGTCCTGCTTCATAAACTGCTTCATTAGCAGATCTTCTACTGTTTCTGCATCAGGATCTGCAATTACTTCCTGCAAATAAGATGAATGAACTGTTAAGCAAAACTAATAAATCCAAAGATGCAATTAAAGTTCTGACACCGAAAGTGTACAATGATAGGGAATAAGACAGACCGAAGGTTTAAGATCCATGTTAAGCCCAATCTTCTGGTCAAGAGATCTTGGAGCTTTCGGAGCTAGTAGAACAGCACTAAGCCTCTTCATTGAAAGCCCGGCTGCCTCTGCAACTTCTTTATCATCTGGATATCTTCCATTTTCACTATATAATTGCTTTCTAGCCTCCTTCACTCTGTAAGTTGCCTCCACCATGTGAAACTGTAAATCCAGAACATTGCATATAAGAAGGTTCAAACATAATGCATTTAGTACAATGATCACATAATGACTTGTAATGTTACTGGAAATAAGCTCAAAAGTTGTCCATTCATTTTAAATGACAATAGCAGAAGAAAATTTAATTTAGTCAGAGATTAAAAAAAAAAAAAAAGGATATTGAAGAAGAAATTACCGGTAACCTTATTGTCCTAGATTGATCAGAAAGAGACTTGCGGACTGCCTGTTTTATCCACCAATGAGCATAGGTTGAGAACTTAAAACCTTTTGAAGCATCAAACTTCTCTGCACCTCTTACAAGGCCTCGACACCCTTCCTGTGAGTCAAAAAAGTAAATTTCAGATACCACAAGTATAAAATCCAACAGAGTTTAATTAAAGGTTTTTCCATTTTTTCCCCACCTTTTTCTAATCAATTTATATTTTAAAGTCATCTCAACTTGTTTGGCTGCAAACAAAGCAGTACATACCTGAACGAGGTCTTGGAGATTCATCCCAGCTCCTTGATAATTTTTAGCAATTGAAATAACAAGCCGTATATTGGATTTTATCATTTTGTCTTTGCAAATTATACCATAATTTATGCGCTTTCTTAAAGTTTTCTGATCTACTCTAGCAGCAGCAGCCCACTGTTGGAAGGTGGGCTGACCTCCATAACGCTCTGTAAGCTCCTCCCGTAGCCTTTCAAGTTTCAACAGGTCCTGAATTACATTACAAAAAGACATATATTAGAAATCTGAGAATATTGAATGGAAAATTAAGATTAAAACATATATGAAAAACTGACTACCAATACACAAAAACAACCTTTTTTTGTTTGCTCCTAATACAGAGGGAAATCTCTTACAATACTTCTCTACTTTATGACTGATTGTGCAAATTGCTAACATTAAGATTCTTGCCACAGGTTATATAATTATAATCTTTGTTACAACTGTAAGAACAAATTTTCCAATAAACTGTTATGAAACTTCAAATAAAAAGGAAGTCAAGCAGGAATTGTGAAGCTTCCCAAAAAAAAAAAAAAAAAAAAAAAAGGCTTTCCATTGTGAAAACCTTATCATCTAAAGAAGCATTAAAGAAAAATTAATATCCTCCCTGTTGAGCACATCTAATACGTGTTACCTCTGCTAAATGTAAATTTTTTTAACCTTTCACTGATATCCGCCACTAGGATACAGTCTTTAAACCATCGGATGCAATTCAATTGTAGTGATGAGTTTATATGATTGTGATAGACCAGCACATAAGTTCAGAATATTCATGAAGGATTTCATTTAAAAAAATTATTTTTGGTGGCTGCCACCTGTGTCTACATAAAAGGGGCAAAAGGACAGTGATGACAAGATACAACAACCACCAAAAAACAAAAATGACCTCTGCTCTGAGAGGAAAAAGGGGAAGAAGAACATGTTTCCTTCAGTAACAATAGATTAACAATTTGTAAGCACACCTGTATTCCTTCAGACAATTCCGATTCTTCAGTAGCAGTGAGAAGCCTGGAAGTGCTCGTTGTTCCTCTCAAGTAACGCAATGGATCAGAGTAGTCCACTTCCTGTACAGAACTACGCTTTTTCTTGCTAGTAGAACCAGATTTCAAAGACATGACATTTGCAGCAGCCTTCCCAGCTGCTCTTGCTCGTCTGGCTTTTCTTTCAGTTTGCCGCATCGATCTCACAGCTATACCCTCAGAAAGCTGTTTCTGCAGAAGTTCAAGCTCTTCATGAGTTGGCTCCAAATAATCAGATTCTTTGATGGGATATTGCATAGAATATTCTTCTCTTGGTCCAGTTTCTGCTGTCAAAGAATCTCCTATAATACGAGCTCGTTCTGTTTCTGTAAACTGAGGACATCTAGACGAGAAGGCATCAGCTGTGGAAGGAATGGCAACTGTACTTTCTGCTTCTGAAGAAGGGAAACTTTTAACCAAAATAGCTGCATCCTTGGCAACCTTTACAGCAGCTCTTGCAAGAGCAACTGCTTCAGCAGCAGCTGCAGCAATTACAGCCTCATCGCTTGTAATAAGTGTTTCTGTAGCCAAAGTTGATCCAAAGGTTGCCTGCACAAACATCTGAAAACAATGAACTACAACAACCTTATCATACCTTCATCAATGAATTTAAGTCAGAAACAAAATGTGCACAGCAAATATATAGAATGTAGTCTATCTAGACATAGTTCCAAAAGTAGGGCATGATATTTTGTCCAGGATAAACTGAAAAAAGAGATCAAAAACAGCTTCGGGAAGAACAATATAAAAGTATAAGGCAGTTGAGAATCATACTAGGGATGTATGAATAAAAATAAAAAAAATAAAAAAAAGTAACAATTCGGTTAGCAACAAGAAAGAGAGGATTCAGTGACCTCACTATTACTCAGATGATCAAGGGCTTAAGTTTGAGTATAGATATTAAGTCAAAATGATTGAAGATTCCTTTACTTAAAGAAAATGAAAATTTATGCAATGGTAAACAAAAAGATGCTATTCCATTGTTTAGAAGCCTGCCATTCATCACAATCACCCTATATAACAGACGAATAATGCAGGTTTATCACGGAAGTGTAAATGATGAGTGAGCACTGATGAATGTTCCACAAATTTTTGTATGTACAAGATTAAGCCTTTATTTACATTAAATCCATAGAGAACAAGTCTCACCTCTTTGGGAGGACCAATTGGCCCTACATATGTCCACGGACTGTTTGCAGCAACTGAATCTGAATGAGCTTCAAAAGAAGGTAATCTCAGCTTCTCCAGATCAAGAACTGCAGTGGATGTTGATGGTGATGTGGTGGACAAAATGCATTGTGCTCGGAAACAGACTGACTCCCTGCTCTTTGCTGCTGATTTAACAAAGCAATCAAAGTAAAGATAATGCTCATGAGATGCGAAATTCTGCATCCTAAAGAACATCAAAACCAACAAAGTCTCAGCAGTTACTGAACTCCGTTCAATGATTATATCCTCAGTGTCAATAATTTGAAAATTTTATTTCATTAAATAGATTTAAAAGCAGCTCTGCATATCAATCTTCCACATACAATAGCAATGAAACTATAAAAAGGGATGTGGATGCAAACAAGTGCTTAGGTGCCTAAACCACAATACCAAATGCAGGTTCTTCAACAATTGGAAATATCACTCAGTTGAAATAACTGAATTTTGGATTTTCCATCAAGTAAGGTAAACTCAACAAACCATAACTCTCACAATCTACCAGCTACAACCACTCTAAATTTTAACAGGGTGCATAACGTCACCCAACAATAAACATAACCAAAACATACCGATCTCTATTCTTATTGAAACAAGTAATCTGAAGCTAAAGGACAGAACACCACTTTAGTTCCGGTGAAAGAAAGCATTTTATGATAGGATATCATCCAAAAAAAAAACACAGGTAAAGTCCCAGTTCTTATTGAAAGCAAAACGCCCATGAGTTAATGGCATTTAAAATATAAAAAACAAAAAGACCCATTTTAGTTCTGGTTGAAACACTTGAGATTCAGAGATTGAATACCAATAAAAATAACACAAAAACCGAAACAAACCCAGTTCAATTATGGTCAAAACAAAGGCATTTGTGATTGAATATTAATCCAAAAAAAAAAAAAGCCGAAAACCAGAACACACCCGCTTCAATTCTAATTGAAATAAAGGCAATAGTGAGGAAATAATGGAAAATTGCAAGAGAAAGAGAGAGAGAGAACAACAACTCACGAGATTGGCTAAAGTTAGAATTTTGAAGATAGTGAGTTCTGAAATGGATAGAGAAAGTATCTGGTTGGCACTTAAACTGTGGCAGTAAACAAGACATCCTCCACTTCTTCTGTAACTAATAGTGTTTGTTTGTTTCTCATTCAATTCACTCTTTAATATCTAAAATCCATAAAAGGGCCATATCAATTATCATGAAAGAAGCTCAAAGTTATAAACTTTAAGGAATTTACCCAGAAGAGAGAGGCAGACGAAGAGAGAGGCTGTGCTAATTGTTGGTGTTGTGATAAAATAAACGGATAAGGGGAGCGAGGCCTGCCTGCCTGAGGATGAGAGAGAGCAACCAGCCTTTTCTTTTTATATTTTTTTGAAAGAAAATTAACTCTGGAGGTTTTTTTTTTTTTTTTTTTTCAAGTAGAAAATTACTATTAAACTTTTTTTATTTTTCTTGGGAAAGTATAAATAAAAATATAAAAGAGAAAATAAAATTTCTAATCATAGTCGTACGACTGATTTCAAATTATATCCATTTGTTTTGAAATTATTAATAGGAAGCAGTTATTTTTCACAACTTAAATAAAATAAAAATAAAAAATAAAAAATAAAAACTAGCTATCTTTTCATTTTAAGGATGACAACGAGGCAAGTGGGGGTATCACTGTCATTCCATCTCCGTCTTAGCAGGAAATATTCATTTTCGTTCTCGTCTCATATATATGGATAATTTAATTCTCATTCCTATCCCCGCAAATATCCTTATTTCTACTTTTCACTTGAATTTTTTTTTATGACTTATCTCAATTTAATTTATATGCTTTTAAATATTGAAATTTAATGTATACAGATTTAAAAATTAGATTTTAATTAGGTTTATATATATATATATATATATATATATATATATATATATATATATTTTATTATTAGTGTTACTTATATTTTTTTTTTTTTTGTATTTATAAAATTCATAAATAATAACTGAAAAATAAGAATAAATTTATCTAGAAAATGTTAACAAATTATAACATACAAAACAGTAATGAAACAAAATTAAAATATAAATTAAAAATGTTCTGTAATTTTATTTAATAAAATATTAAAAAATTCGGTATACATAAAAGTATGAGGGTATTTAAATAAATTTCTTTAGAGTTGTCATTATGTGAGAGAATTACAAAAAGTGAGTGATAAAATTAAAAACACTAATACAAGTATTTATATATATATGTGTGTGTATCTAATTAATATACTTTTATAATAAAAATAATTATGTAAATATAATATTGGGTTCCTACAAGGACGGGAATGAGAAATACACTTCTCGTCCTCGCTCGTTTCCACTAATAGAGAAGAAATATCCTCAATAGAAAATGACATGATTTAAAATTTTAATAAGAGCAAACTGATTCACAGATCGCAAATGTTCAACATAATATCTAATTATCATATAGTTGGTTTTGAAAAATTGCGATTGTAATAGTTAAACAATGTGACAAACTACTGTTCTTTTTACGAGCATCTGAAACACAATAGTTCACAAACATACCACCAGACTTGTAACAAAAAAATAATTTATAACAAGAAAACAATAACAAAACTTCCAATAAGAAAATACAAAATAACATAAAAAAAATACAATATAATATAAAATAATAAAATGAAAAGTATCACCCTAACAGCAATAAACACAAACCCACCCATAAGCAAATAGTAAAAACGAAGATGGGAAGACGACAGCGAAAGTAAGGAGATAGAAAATGAGATCGAGTAGAAAGAGCCAGTGGTGGATGTGGCAACAACAATATGGATGAAACTATCCATATCAAATATTAACAGAATATATTGAAACCAACTAAAGAATAACTGAAGAGAAAAGGAAAAGAAGTAGGGATGACAATAGGACAATAAATCTCCGTTTCCCACGGGAATTTGCTCCGAACGAGATGAAAATTCTTCGAATTTTATTTTCATAGAGGTGAGGATAATTTATATTCAATCACTGATAATTAATGAAATTTAAATTTATTTTTAAAAAAAAGTAGTTCCTTTATAAAAAAATAATAATAATAATTAGGAAGTAGTTAGGAACTGTAAACTATATTATTGGAAATAATTGCAGCCAGTTTTTACTTTATATATCCCTCTCTGGTCTCTAATATAATTTGTCTTTGAAATATTATTATGCTTCATTTATTAGTTTAATAATTTTTAAGATAGTTATGACAAAAAGCGACTTTTACTCCATTTTTAAAAGAAAATTTTTAAATATTAAGGCTCCGTTTGCTTTGTGAAAAATATTTTTTTAAAAAATATTTTTCATATTTTCTGACATTTGAAACATTTTGAAAAATTAGTCAACGGAAAATATTTTTATTGTCAATGGAAAATTAAGTCTTTTTTTTTTTTTTTAAGAAAAACGACTTTTTCTTTTCAAAACAAAAAGTTATTTTTTGAATTTTAACAAATTCATTATAATGAAAAAAAAAATATGTAAATATAAATTTATTAATCCGCCGATCACCGATATTGACTACCGGTAACCATTGATGACCAACGCCAACCACCACTAGCCGCCGCCAACAACCAAATTTATCATTTTTATGTATTTTTTTTCATACTTAACAGTAAAATTTTAAAATTACAAAATTATTATAAGTTTAAATATGTTTATAGTCTTATAAATTGAAATTTTTAATATTTTTTAAATAATTTTTAATACTGTAACCAAATAACAGAAAATTAATTATTGGGAAAATATTTTTTGAGAAAATATTTTTTTTGAAAAATATTTTTCAAATATAAATTATTTTTCGCTAAACAAATGGAGCCTAGTATATGATATAAAATCTTAATGATTATAATTTAAAAAAAATACTACATCACTTTTTTTTAGTTTGATTTTGAACTCAAATTTTTACAATTTTGTATACTATTTTGATACCATTAAATCAAAGATTCATTAATATTATTATTAACTCAATATTTGAGTCATTTATATAATTGAGAGATTACAAGTTGTTTCACCGTCGAAAAAAAAAATCTTTTTTTTTTTCTCTCGTTTGCTCGTTGTGATATACTATTTGAAAGCTATTTTTGGTTATTTTAGCCATAAATCAGCCTCCTTTTTTTTTTTTCTTTTGTTTCTTTCAATAAAAGTCTAGATCTACTTATTTTTTTTAAGTGAATTTAGGTTTTTATCCTCATTTTTTTTTTTTTAGATTTTGGTGTGTCATAATCTACTCATTTTTTAGTTTATCTTAATTGTTCTGTCATCAGATCTTGAGATTTTGTGTGTGTGTGTGTGTGTGTTTTTTTTCCGTTAATAATCTTCATATTTATTTATTTTTTTTTTGATAATTTTTGGCATCTTGATCTCATATATATCTTCTTGACATCTTAATCTCATATCTATCTTTTTTTTATTTTTTTTATTTTGAGATTGGTGTGTGGTGTTTCTATAGCGATTTTGATTTTTTTTTTATCGTTGTTATATGATTTTTTGTTATTTGATTTATATTACAAGAAGTTATGCATATTTTTCAAATATAGTTGGTGATTGGATGATTCAGATTGAACTCATGGAAAGACCAGATAGTCAAACAGTGGCAATTTATCATCGAGTGGAGCTTGTTTTTCGCCAATTGACTTAGTCAAATGCTCCGTCAACTCAATCTATTTTTTCAATTTCAATAATCCGATTTAATTTAAAACCTGATATAAATTTATATAGTTATGCAATATATTTTAAATCTACTTTATACTATTTTTTTATTTAATGAAATATCTTCTTTTTCTTTTAAAAAAATGATATTATTATTATTATTATTGAGAAAATTTAACTTGAATTATGAATAGTTATTAATAATTAAGTTTATAGTTACAATAAAATATGTATAAAATATTTTATCATGCTTAAAAAAGAGTGAATGGGTTTCACTTTTCTATCATTAACAAAAAAAGGAAAAAAAAAAAAAAGTTAACGCTATAAACTTGTTATAAATAATTATTATATGTGGATATTACTTAAACATCCTTGAGTATATATTTTAGAGAGATTATAGTACAGGGTTATTTCAGTAATATTGTATACACTAAACCCTAGTTATTCCTCTATATAAAGAAAGCTAGAGTTAATCTAATAATAAGAGTTTGGAGCCCCTTTTACTCTCTACATATTTTATCTCTCTCTTTACTTTATTGCTTTATATCTCTTCTTATTGTCTTTGATATACTGAGCTAATAAGCCGATTTACAACACGTTATCAGCACGAATTCGTTCTACCGTTTTCTCTGAGTTATCGTACGTGATTATATTCATGCTGATTATTGGTGTTCATGCAAGGTACGTGATTATATATATATGGATAATCAATCTTTATGGAGAGAG
>CATKHJ010203775.1:0-36715 GCA_949750685.1 Vernicia montana | reverse complement strand
TATTTTTTGTATATATATAAATTAATATTTATAAATATACCCTCATATTTTTTTATATTTGCACGTTTCCCCCACGTTTCGTTTCCTATATTTTTTGAAAATACCGTTTCCGCGTGTCCGTTTCCGCGTTTCTCGTTTCCCCGTTTCCGTTTCCGTGCAACATAGACAACAACACTCTTTTTAAACGATTGTATTATTATATTATCTAACTTTTCAATCTAATAACTTATTACTTATTCAATAAATTAAGCTAATAAAATTAATTTTCAATTTCTCTTTTCTTAATACCATAAAAAATAAATAATTTTTTTTTATGATTAATGAAAAGTATTTTTTATAATTACAAAAAATTCAAGTTTGTGAATAATTTAAATTCTCTAAAAATTCAAAAACTTTGTTTCAATTCATCTGCAGGATTTTAGCAAGTGTCGTGCCCAAAATTTAAAAACCCATTTTGACCCAAAAGGAATAGAAGAATCGTATATACTTGAAATTTTTATGACTAGAGAAAGCCATGAACAATAAAATAAGTAAATGAACAACGGTGGCAAACATGCATGAAGCCATGAACAATGAAATCTCCACCTTCGATTGTGATCTTATAAATTAATCTCTATCATTTTACATATTCTAATTAATTTTGTTAGAATTATTTTGTGTCATTAATCTTTCAACATATGTGCATAATTAGTTTTTTTTAATAAATTGAGAAGGAAATAACTCAATTTTTTTTTGTTATTTATATTGAGATTGAATTAATTTTTATTGTTAAATTATAAAAAATATTTATATATTTTTTCATTATTGGTTTATGAATTGAGAAAAATTACTAATTTTGTTATTAAATTTTAAAAAATTATAGCGAGAAAAATAAAATTCATATACTAACCAATTTTGACAGATTATATTATTCACATAAAAAATAAATTGTTAAAAGTCATATATTAAATGGTTAAAAATACTATTGTTCACATAAACCTATATTAAATTGTTAAAAATAAAAAAAATATATATTGTTATTCAAGGAAAAAAATAATCTCTTCAAAAATGAAATTAAAGCAACAGATTTTATATTTGAAAAAGATTTACTTTTTAGTTAGTAATTAATAATATATAAATTTATTTTACTTTTATTTATTAAGAGAGAATATGAAATTAGCTTAATTTGTTAAATAATTAGTAAATTTTTAGGTTAAAAAATTAAATGATGTGGATCAATAAAATAATAATTGTCCGTATTTGAATTAGAGAGAAATGAAGAAAAAAAAAAATGAAGAGACGAATTGGAGAAAAATGGAGAGAAAAAGAAAAGAAATGGACTCTATTTTTTTTCAAACCGAACAATGGATTAAACTTTGAGTAAAAATTCAGGCTTTAAATTTGGCATTCCCCATTGTAAGTTTTAATTTTTATGAAGATTTTTTTTTTTTTTGCCCAAAATTTTTTATGAAAGGTGGAGACAGGTAATTAAGAAAACCAACCACCGTTATCGGACAAAAGACCATTCTTAGACAAAGAATGGCTAAGGTTACTAAATTGCTAATTGCTAAACCAAAAGAAACAACAGCTTAACTTAACTATACCAATACCAAAACAAACACAACAAACAACTCTTTCAAGCACAGAAGGAAAGATCGCTTCTTCCACCACATACACTCTCTGCAACTCTCCAAACTTCATTTCTATCACTTCCTCAATTCGATTCACTTTAATAAAACCATAATCTTTTTATATTTCCACCTTAAACCCAATTCCTTCTTTTATCAGGTGCGTCACTTTTCTTGATTGATTTTGAGATTCTAAGTTTTCTTCTTTCTTGTATATTTTTTTTGGGTTTGACTGTCGTAAGTTTTGTCAAAATTCCGATAATATCAAGAATCAGATGATCAATGGAGAGGGGCCTCTTGAGGACGTCTCGGGGCTCGCCTCTCTTGATCTGTTTGATTCGTTCCCGCCCAAGTTGTCTGGTGGTGGTGATGCATCTCCTGGATCGCTGTCGCGGTACTCCTCCTGTGGAGAAGAATCGGAGTTCGAGAAGTACTGTAGCGCCAATTCGGTAATGGGCACACCAAGCCTTTGTGGCTCTTTTGTGCCTATTAATGATTTTCCAGAGTCTGAGTTTGGGTCTTTGAGGAGTTTGGATGGTAGTTTGGAGAATTTTAGCTTGGGAGAGAGGGTTGATAAGAATTTGGAGGAGCCGAAAGTTTCTGGGAGTGTCAAGGAGGGGATTGCAATGAGTGGGAGTGGTAAATTGGAAATGTATGATGGTGAAGGGACTTGTGGAGAAAGTAGTGGAATTGATAATGAATTGGATTTGGATAGTAGGCAAGAGAATGTTAATGTGGGAAGCAGTGAGAGGGACTCGATTGGTGATGGCAGTGATGGTGGTGTTGGTGTTAGTGTTGGAAAAGGGTCTTTGGGTCTAGTGGTTAATGAAGGGGATGATGGTTGCTTGTGCGGCTTGGATTCGAAGTTGGGTTTAGTGTTTGATCAAAGGGAGATGGAGGGTGAGGAAGATGGGACCTCATCTAGATATGAACATTCTGAAGATGATGATTCGATGTATGGTTGTGGTTCTGATGATGAGAATAGGAAGAATTTGTTTACTCAGAGGAACATACAGTATAGCAAGGAAGCAAAAGTTGACAATGAGAATCCACTGCTTATCAATTCATCTGTTGCCTTTGGTTCAGAGGATTGGGATGATTTTGAGCTAGAAACCGGGGAAGGTACTCTTGCTTCTCTCACCTTGGATAAATTTCGGGAGCAGAAAGAGCAAAGTTTTGAAACTGAAAGAAACCTCTTCAATTCCAAGTTGGTGACCTCAATAGGGGTGCCAGTTGTTGGTCTTAGAGATATAAAGGAAGATGTATCCGTGAAACCTGCAGGCATCAGACAGGTTGAAGGCAATGAATTGGTGGAAGATTTCAATAGTGCTTCAGCAGACCCTTTTGGTTCTCAGAATTCTGAACTGGAGCAAGCAGAAAAAATGAGAGACATTCCTGTGGTCCAAGGAACTAATGAATTAGCTAAAGATGAAAAAAATATCTCGATCGCATCATCTCACTTACCAAGTTTTCACAAACCAGAGCAAGAACATTTCAAAGACATTTCTGTTACCTGCAAATTAGTCCAAGGTGCTAATGACAAAACAGAGCATTTTAAGAGCTGTTCTGCTACTGACATCTTTGAGATGGAGCAGGATCCTTTTGTAGAAAAAAATCCCTTGGGCTTTGGGTCAAATATCTTGGATTTCAGCATGGGAGGGGAAGGTCTGTGTGTGAAATCTGAGGATATCATTGGTGTCGATGAAAGCAAAGTTTTGGAAACTCAAGTGACTCGGGATTTACTGGTAAAAGCAGATCCCCTTTCAGACACAACTAATCAACTCTGTTCCCGTCCAACTGAATATATTGAAAATGGAAACACAGTGTTCATTGAAGACCATAAACTAAGTTCAGCAAGATTGATGATTGAAAGTAACAGGAGTAGACCAATAAAAAACTTTCCTTCTTCTGTGGATATTCTTGAAGAACTTCCTGCACCAGTTAAGGTCAGTCTCCATTAGTAGCTAAGTGTCATTTTGTAGTGCTTATGGGTTTGCATCCTCACTCAGTCTCTTGGTTAGTAATATTTATTATTACAAAATTCTGAAGCTTATACATTATGAAATTAAATCGTGTATGTTACATATGGTTTTATATGTTTTTCTCTGATGGTTTATCATACTTAACATATGGAAAAGAATCATTTTGGTGTGAAAATAGGGGAGTTAGAAATGCCTGCCATGCTTGCCACATGCATCATTTGTGTTTGGTTGATGGTGAAAACTAAAATAGCCAACATTTTGGCACGTTCATTTTTGCACCAAGTCTCAGTTCTAGCATCCATTTCATAGTATTTTGGAGTGTAGCTATCTTTTGAAGCGTTTTTGTATGTTTGATCATGGATCTCATCTAACTTTCCATGGGATCATTTGGCATATGAGCACATTTGTTAATTACAGTTGAAAACAACCCACAGAGGTGATAAGATATTATCAAGTTTTGATAAGTATGATAGTAAATTATATTTTCTATTCTTTTGTTAACTGATACTGTCTACATTGGCCCTCTGGAACCTCAGTGATTAATTAGAGGGTGGTTCATGCTGTATTGTAGCATGTGTATACAAATGTGAGTCAGTGAGAGTTTGAAGTGATTAACGCATCACGTTTCAGTTGCAAAATTATTTTTACCACAGATCTGGTTTTTTTTTTTTTCTCAATGTGCATTTATCTGTTTTGTGGCTTTTTAGCTACATCCTGAATTTTGGCACTCCACCATTATTGGCAGGCAGAAAAAGTTGAACTTGATGAATTTTATGATGAGATTGTGAATGAAATGGAAGAAATTTTGCTGGACTCTAGCGAGTCTTTGGGTGCTCGGTTCCCTCAGGGTAATTGTATGTCACAAGCACAACTATCTTTGCCCATAAGAGACGGTGGGTCAACTGCTTCCACATCTTGTACAGATGATGCCTTGTCACTAATTTCACAACCGCTGAGAATTGATGGGATTGAAGTAGTCGGTGCCAAGCAGAGGAAAGGAGATGTCTCACTTAGTGAAAGGTTGGTTGGAGTAAAGGAATATACAGTGTATATAATAAGAGTATGGAGTGGCAAGAATCAGTGGGAGGTCGAACGTAGGTATCGCGATTTCTTTACACTCTATCGTCGACTGAAATCATTATTTGCTGACCAGGGTTGGACTCTTCCTCTTCCTTGGTCCTCTGTAGAAAAGGAATCTAGAAAAATATTTGGCAATGCATCTCCAGATGTTGTTTCTGAGAGAAGTGTTCTTATTCAGGAGTGCTTGCACTCAGTTATCCATTCAGGTTATTTTTCTAGTCCCCCAAGTGCATTGTTTTGGTTTTTATGTCCTCAAGATTCAGTTCCTAGTTCCCCTGTGTCACAAAACCCAGTGCCTTGGTCTATACTCTCTAATAGAGGAGCAGAACCAGGAAACATCTCCACTTTAGGGAAGACAATATCACTTATTGTTGAAATTAGGGCATATAAATCTACGAAACAGTTGCTTGAAGCACAACATTATACTTGTGCTGGATGCCACAAACATTTTAATGATGGGGTGACATTAGTGCAAGACTTTGTGCAAGCACTTGGATGGGGAAAGCCTCGACTTTGCGAATACACTGATCAATTATTTTGTTCTGCATGCCATACAAATGAAACTGCAGTTCTACCGGCAAGAGTTCTACATTACTGGGATTTTAATCAATATCCAGTCTCTCAATTGGCCAAGTCTTACTTGGATTCTATACATGAGCAGGTAATTTCAGAACTAGCACTTTCTCATTTGTGTCATTTGTGTCATCTGTGGATTCTGTGTGACTGGATGGATTTTGATTGGACAAGCAACAAAATTAAGTGACTAGGAAGGGATACTTTAAAACCATAGAATGTAGCAACAGGAATACAAATTGGATTTTGCCAGCACTTGTTGGGCTTGCTTGCATAACTTTAATGGTTCAAACTTAATTTTTAACTGGTGATATAAAGCTAAAATATCTATCTTTTCCTGATTATATTTGGTTAGACTATTATAAACTTATGAGTTTAGACTTCCCTGTATTTCAGGGAATCTGTGATATGGCTATATGTAGCAAAACTAAATTTAATTTGTTTTCTTAATTTCTGCATTGAAATGATTCACACATGCACATGTTATTTGATGATATATGGGCTTGCATATTTTAGATTCTAGGTAAGCTTACAATTCATGTTTGGTTTTAATCTGAGGTCGTGTGAGATGTACTAATGATTTTGTGTTGCAGCCCATGCTTTGTGTGAGTGCAGTTAATCCTTTCCTATTCTCAAAGGTCCCAGCCCTCCAGCATATTATGAGTGTCCGGAAAAAAATAGGAACTATGCTTCCATATGTTCGCTGCCCATTCCGGCGGACCAGCAACAAAGGACTTGGATCTCGTAGATATCTTCTCGAAAGCAATGATTTTTTTGCACTTCGAGACCTTATTGATCTCTCAAAAGGGGCTTTTGCAGGTTAATATCTGATCACAGGCTAACTGTTGCTTTAGTATTTTGGTGGGAGGCCATTTCAATGAACCTTATGCCCTCCTGTTTAATCTATTTCTATATGCAATCTCGAATATATGTTATGAGCCTGCATTGATATATTTGGCATATATGTGCATTAGAATGTTAATGGGCCTGAGAGTTTAAGAAGTGTTTATGTGAGATCTCTGCTTATATGGTACTGAGAATGCCAAGTGTCAACCTTTTACTTGTAATCTGCACCCAGCAGACTTGATTTCTTCCAATTCATACTTTCATTATTTTCATCATTTCTTTGTTGAATCCTTCTTTTTCCTTCTTATTAGATAAAGTAATACATCTTAGAAGTTGCATGTAAATATCTGATCTCGCTGTGGATCAACTCTTTTTATTCTTTCTACCAATGCAGCATTACCTGTGATGGTGGAGACTGTCTCAAGTAAAATTCTGGAACATATAACAGATCAGTGCCTCATATGCTGTGATGTGGGAGTTCCCTGCAGTGCCCGACAAGCTTGTAATGATCCATCTTCACTCATTTTCCCTTTTCAGGTGAGCATTCATTTATGGCTATGGTTTTCACATTGACCTCAGAAAGAAAATGTTACCATTTAATGACATGGCAAAAACTTAGGTTGCTAGCCTGACGTTGGTATTTTACTTTATTGAATGGTCCTTGTAGTTTGAATAAGTGTAGTTCTTTGGGCTTGCCAATTGGAATATCTAAATCAGCAAGCATGAGCACCAAAAGATTTGGATTTTTGAATCATGAGATTTTTTTTTTCTTCCTGCATGGTTTTGAATTTTATAATGTATGTTTTTACCTATAAAGCTCAAAGCTCCCTTCTGAATTGCTATAATTGACTATTGAAAGTTGGCAAAAATAAAGAGAAGTTCAAAGTGGAGTTTTTAATATAAAAAAAAAATAATTGAAATGTGCCAAAACGAACATATGTACTTGTGGTTTCAGTACTCAATGCTGTGAGGTTAGCTCTGGTGGCAGAAGTCATTGTGTTGATGTACCATCTAAATTCTACGCCACACAGTTGCCAAGTCAACATCATATGGCAGCACAAGGACTTCTGCCAATAGAGCAAACCATAGAGTGCTGTAATAAACTGCAAACCTTGTGTGTGGAATTTGGCCAAACCCTAGGATACATATACATTTTTTTCTTGAAATTTCACTTGTATAAATTCTGACAGTAGAAAAACAAAATTCAAACAGGAAGGTGAGATTGAAAGGTGTACTTCTTGTGAATCTGTATTCCATAAGCCTTGCTTTAGAAGGCTCACAAACTGTTCATGTGGGGCACTCATTGAGGTGGAGAAGACCATGGGGGCCACTAATAAGCTAAGTCGTAAGGCTGGTGACTTGTTGGGAAGGAGATCAAGCTCTGGTTTGTCTATGGGATTGCTCTCTGGACTATTTTCAAAGGCAAAACCAGAAATGCTAAAGGATCATAAGGACAGTGACACTGTTATTTTAATGGGTTCTTTGCCAAGCACTTCTCTTTGATCACCTGTAATTGTAATGTACCATTTGTATATTGTCTTGATAAAGATGGAATTCATTTGTGTACTCTGAATAACCAGAAGTTGCTTACACCATTGTAGCAAAAATTTTGAGCCTGGGTGAGGGTTTTTTTTTCCTTCAATTTTTGGGTGTATTCTTTGTAAATTATGATTCTATTAATATTATTATTTTGTGATAGAGATTGATTGTGCCAAAGCAGGATATCTTGATGAATCTTTAGACATGGAGTTTTTATAAAAATGGAGTAAAGAAAGAGGCAGTAGCTCAAAAACAAAATCCAAAGGATAATTGTTCAATTCAGGACAAACAAGTGGGAACAAGCTAACTCCCAAAGCAGCAAGGCAACCTTTATTTATTTATGGCTGATGGGTCCTGGTAGAACACAAAAGCAGTTGGTAGCCCAGAAAAGAGGAGAAAAAAAAATCACTTGGAAAAGGCAGTCGGTGACCATCACTGTACAAAATCATCTTAATGTCATTTATTATGCTTTACCAGAATCAGGATTTGTGAAGTATGTTATTCTTCTTCTTTTTCTTTTTTTATTTCTTCTCTTTTGATAGGCTTCGTACACCCTATAGGGCATGAGAATCCCTTTGTGAAGCTGGATATGTCTTTATATTACAATAATTACTTCTATAAAATCACAATAAATTCAGAGCAGGCTAATTAAATATGAAAAGTTCATGTTTGTTCTTCTTTTTGGTCATGATTTATGGGAAGGATTCAAACCTCAAACTCGATATGCCATTTCAGCCACCATTCTCAGAGTGGCAGATATATATATTATCCACCAAAATCCCCAATGTGTAAGTGGCACTAGAATCTATTTAAAGAAAGAGTTAATGGTTAGTTAATAACTTGGTGGCTGGTGTCACTCTTATTTTTAATTTTTTTTAATTAGAGAAAAATTTATGTGGAATCTGTGACTCTCTTACTTGAAATTACTTTAAATAATGCACCCCACTTGATGCCAAACCAAAATATTCTATACAAGAAGAAGAAAAATTCAAACAATAAATAATATATAACTATAAAATTGAAAGTGGAGATTGAGAGCAATTAGAATTTTTCTTTGAATTCTTTCCAATATCTTTACATAGTTACAATCATCATATGCTACTCTAACAATGGCTACACAAGCTAAAGATTGCTGCTTTTCTTGTTAGACCATTGTGTATCTTCCAAAACTTACAAACTGAAATGAATTTCTTTTTTTCTATCAGTTTTGTTAAGAACAAAGGATGTCCTTAATCTATTGTGTTAATTCTGGTCTTCTCTACTCTTTTTCTGCAACTTTCTATCCTGATAATTCAAATGTCTTCGAGGCGATGAAATTGGTTTAGCTTCCTAAGTTCTCAACTACTGCTACCTTAAACATTGATAGGACTCAGGGAACCATCTTGAGAATAGAGTGTGTTTCAGCTTTATAATAAAAGCAAAAATACCATAGCATGGGATATGCATCACTGCCACAGAGAAATACCTTCAATGCAATGAAAATCAAACAAATAAATGGGTCAGTATTTACTTGCTTGTATATTTATAATGTGCAAGCACTAAATAAATGCTTAATGAAAAATGATTCTAATACTACAATTAATGACTACACAAGGGGATAAATTTTCACAATTGTTCTTGAAAATAGACAAAAATTGTGATAATTCTATTATAAATTTAAGCCTTAATTATATGGAGATCATCCTCACCATAAAGGGGCGTATGAAGATGACAAGTCAAGAAATGGATATGGCCACCTGTTTAGACAATAACAGAAAATTAGTGATTAATAACAATGAACACACCTCAAAAAATATATATATATTTTTTTGAAGGCTCAGAATGAGAATAGAAAATGATTTTACCAAATTCTGACACAAGAATGGACAATCCACTGGAATAGGACATATGTTATTGTCCATATGAAGAAATATGCAATCCGAAACCAAGGAAATCGCTGGAAAAAAAATTCATGGGAAGTAGTTAGAAAGCAGGGAGTATCATGCACTGGGGATGCTCTTTCTATAAAAAGAGTTGGAAATGATTTGTGACTGAAGAAAAAACAGCTTACCATGCAATTCAAAGCAGTATCACCAAGTAGGAAAATAGCATTCAAAGAATGCATACTTATAACCAACTGTCATGAGGAAAAAAAAGAAAAAGAAAAAAACAAACACATTGTTTAGGAAACAAATTATGAAAAGAAGCAGTGTAGTCTCTAAAATTAATATTACTAGCAATAGAATTTTTAAAATGATACTTACTGCAGTAAGATGATAATCCTTGATTGCTAGAAATGGAACAAGTACAAACCAAAATACACAATCTGTGAGCATGACAGCTCCTGCATTCATCTGTTTCCATACAAGTAAAAATGTCAACACAAAAATAAAACAACATTTTAGTATTAAAGATGAAGGGACAAAAATTTAAGCCAAATCCACCAACTAATTTAATTTACCTGGAAAACTATTTGAAAAACATAAACCCATTTCCCTGCAGGTTGCCTCCTGTCAAGTTGTTGATTGGAGTTTGAGCTTCTCCCTTCCATGGAAGTATTGGATATTTCTGCAGGAGCTGCACAGTTTCCTTGTTCTGAATCTACCTCTACATTATCAACCTTATCCCCACTAACTCTTCTGTGATACAGGTAACATCCGCGAATGGAGAGTACTGACCCAAGCTACATATGATGATTCAATTACTAAATGAAATCATTAAGCAATTATGTGTTGAAAAGCACTTTGAGAAGGGTGTTTCAAGGCATAACACTTACACCAAAGTAAATGGTGACCAATGCAAATGTCCATCTGTTCATTACCAAGAGACATCATTGATCAATCCATAGTTCTAATAATCAAATAGAAGTTACAAAAATTGCTGTTTGAAATGAAAGTTCACATCTTTTTCTATCCCTGTCATTGCAAGATTAAATGAAAATGAGACAAAATCAAGAAAAGGGATGACTTACTGAGTATAGAAGTAAAACATGCTGCCTCCATCCACAAGAACAACCACAATCAGTGACACTACAAGAGAAAGGAAAGCAATAACTCTGAAAACTAGCAACCAGGCAGGATGGATTCCTTTTAGGCATGGTCTCCAAGTCTCATCATCATACAAATCTGCTTCTGCTTCTGTTTCTTGTTTGTTATCTCCATTATCTCTTTCTACTTTGTGAAATTTTTCATTTTTCCATATGAGAATTGAAGCAATGGTCATGGAAATTAAGACCCAGATGACACAAAGGAAGAACCTCCAGTTTACCCAGTATCCGGCTATAGTTGTATTAGCTGTCATGGCTGGATGCCAAGTATTTTGGGAGGACCCTGTTATAAAACTCATTTTGTCACTTCTACTTCTCTGATTCTAGTAGATTAATTTTTTTTCTTCAAATTGTCACAGGGGAAGGAAGAAAATGAAGTTGAATTTGGATTAATCAAAGATAAATGAAATAAGATATATTACCCACAAAAGAATGGTTAGAATAATTCAATAAATTGAATTTGCTTCAAATAATTTATGACAAAACATGAACATATGGTAATGACATCCAGAGGGGAAAATAACGAAAAACTGTGTATAAGGAGAAGCAATTAAGGAAAGAAAGAATAGATGAGAACAACAATAAGAAATCACAGAAATGCAAATCAGAAGGTCACACGTTTATGAGACCTTACTAGAGACCCAAACAGAGTTTATGCAATGCCATTAGACAAAAGAAGTTTATTAAAAAAGAAGTTCCCATTAGTTATATGGGTGCTCATATAAAAACATCAACTTCACAACAAACAGGGGAAGATTTGGACAAATGGGAAATTCAAAATATTAAAATCCCAGGTTGATTTTGACCTCATTAATGCCAAAAACTAATCAAAGTTCCAAACTTTAGGTGGGTTCTTGCAAAGAAAGATAAAATTCAAATCTATTATATTAAAAACAGCACACAAAAGAAAGCAGCTAAATTATAAGGGAAGGAAAGGTGGATTGGATACTTACAAGGGAAAGCAAAGAAAATGTGATGGTGTGCAAGAGCCTACAAGGAGATGCTTTGCTTCTATCTATATGCCTTGTATAGAAAACTAAATAAAGAGGGAAAAGAAAAGAAACCAAAAAAAAAAAAATAGAAAAAGGGTAGCCTGCTTTGAGCCCAAGCTTCTTTCTTTTTCACATACAATTTCAAGAAATCAAATCTTGAAAATGGATCAGAGATTGTCTGTAGACTATGTACAGTCCCAATCTCCTCTATATACATGCAAATATAAAATTCTTTTATTAGGACATGCAATGCAAGTTCTTGTACACTTTTCTTGAATTTACTATCTTTTTTTAGTCTTTTCAAAAAAATTATTTTATTTTATGTAATAAAAAATTAATTTTGGATACTGTGTTAGCATTTTTAGTTTTGGGAGTTCAAGAATAATGGTTCTTGGTGTGTTGTGTGCAGCTAAAGAAAGAATAAAGCAACTGGGTAAACTGTAAAGACTTGAAGAGATAATATTATTGTACACTGTAGCTCCATACCTGGATATATAGACCCCCCAAATCCAATCCTTTGATCAATGATTTAAGCCATTTGATGAGTTTCATGATTTTATCAATTAACACTAAACTAGACTTTTTTTTTTTTTTTTTTTTTTTTTTAAGAGAAGTGTTTGGTTGATTGTAGGCAATATTGGTCAGTTAATCATGTGGAAAGGGTGATTAGAAATCATGATGTTAGCTTTTTGGCTTTCAGTTAAAGCATGAGAGAGGTGATGCTCAATTGGTCATTGCTTGGGTGGGTCCCCTTTTATGACTCCTTTGACCTATTGCCTGTCACCCTAAATGGTCACAGCTACTTCTTCCACACCAAGTTAGCTTATTTTGTACACAAGAGACAAGTGGGTTCATATATAGTAGTAAATTTTAATTTTTGGATAATGTTTGATTTGATATGAGTAATTTTAAAATTAAAAAATTATTTTAATTTATAGTAAATCAAATTAAACTAATAAATTTCCATACAAAAAATATATATATATACCCTAAACAAATTATATGTACTTCAATGATAAATTAAATTCTAACTAAAGTTTAAATTTAAATTTTTATAATTCTAAAAAGGATTTTAATAATATTGAATCAAAAATTTATTAGTGTATTCCATTAGAATTAGAATTCTCTCATGTTGAGATAAATATGATAGATCATATTAATTAATTTTCACCTTTAAATACAAAATTAATGATTAAACTTTTTTAAAAAAATTAAATTTAAAAATTTAAGAAATGAGTAATTATAATATTAAAAAAAACTCAATGATTGATTTTATATTTAACGGTAGAGATTACTTAACATGACTTATTATGTTGATTTCAAATCCTGATCCGTTCTATTTATATAACAGTAAAGAAAAAAGATATAAAAAAAAACTTCTCAACTTTTATAAAATACACTAATAAATTCTTTTTGTTTTTGGTAGTGCATTTAAATTCATAAACTATTAAAAATTGCTCAATAAGGTCTATAAGCTAACTCCATTATTTTTTTTTATGTTAGTTTTATGGGTCCCATGAATAAAATATTATTATATATACAAAAAATCAAAAATAAAAAAATGCTAAAATAAAATTAGTATATTTTTTGAAAAATAAAAAATATTAACATTAAAAATTTTAAAATAAAAAATAAAAAGGTAGTCACAAAAAAAAATAAAAAAGTAAATATATATAAATTTCATTCCTTTTTATAAATATATATAAAATTATATTTTTGAAAAATAAAAAATAAAAAAGTATAT
This sequence comes from Vernicia montana, assembly GCA_949750685.1. Classification (NCBI taxonomy): domain Eukaryota; kingdom Viridiplantae; phylum Streptophyta; class Magnoliopsida; order Malpighiales; family Euphorbiaceae; genus Vernicia; species Vernicia montana. The sequence continues at coordinate 23,327 of CATKHJ010203775.1, read as the reverse complement.
ATATATATATATTTCATTCTTTTATAAACATATATAAAATTATATTTTTGAAAAATAAAAAATATTAACAGTAAATAAATATATAAATTTCATTATTTATTATTTTTAAGTTTTTAATGTTAATGTTAATGTTTTTTTCATTTTTCAAAAATATAATTTTATTTTTTAGTTTTATGAGTTTTTTTTATTTTAGTATTTTAGTATTTTTATTTTTGATTATATATATATATAATAATATTTTATTTGAGGATCCATAAAATTAACAGAAAAAAATAATATAGTTAATTTTTTTATTTTATTGATAGTTTATGAGTTTAAATCAACTATAAAAAAAAAATAGAAAGAGTTTATTATTGTGATGATTTTTTTTTATTTTTCCCTAATTAAGTAGTCAACGAAACAACTTGGCTTTTAGTTATGAGGTGACACTTGGCTCTCAAAGATTGGTAGTTGTGCAATCACTGACTTGTTTGAATGGCACGGGGCCCAATTAGGAATCTTTGTTGGGGTCATTAAGCGAAGTCGCATCATAACAGAATAAAACGTGAAGCACAGGATTATGCTTGGTCTCTATGAGGGTATTTGAATTGATTAACCTGGCGGTGACGCGTATCACTTCTCAACTTTTTCACCGACATTAATGGCTTTCTTTTTTCAGTATTTTTTACTGTCGCTGCGAAATATACAATAGAAGCAGAAAAGAAAAAGTAACAAAAAGCAAATAAAAGAAAAGAGTCGGCAGCAGAGACAGTATTTGTTCTTTTTTTCTTTTGGAAATAATTTACATATCATCAATTAAATAATAAAAAAATTCATAATAAAATCTGAAAATATATTTATATATTTTCTTCATTGAATTTTCTTTTTGATATGTCAAAATATTAAAAAGAGGTATATCATTAAAGATCAGATTTTTATAATAAGAAATTAATAATAATTTATTTTTTAATTTACGACCTACCCAATGGTAAAAACATGCTTCAATAACTTCTTGTATATTATTGTAAGTCATAGAACAATATTTTTTTCGTTAATTTAGTTTTTGTGGATTCAAAATAATTGATTAAGTTAAGAATATTTTTATATCTATTTTATTGTTTAATGAACCAATCATATGTGACTTTTTTTAGCATTAGGAGAGAAATAATTATTATTATTTTTTTATGTATTAGAAGAGAAAATTTTGTATTATATATTTATCGTTAAATTATATTTATATGTGTTAGAAAAATGATTTAAACTTAGATTTATAATCCATATAGTGTGAGAGAAATGATTAATTAAGCTTAAATTTATAGTTGAAATTATATTTGCAATTACTGTTAATTTAAGCTTTAAGTGTGCAATCATATGTTAGTTGGAAAGATCAAAGGAGGTGAGTTAAATAGTAATAATAATACTATTATTATGGTGAAAGTGAGAGAAGGGTCACATCCTTAAAATAAAATTTTTTTTTTTGCCGACAGTTGTCAAAAAACCAACACAGGATAAAGACAAGTTAATGTTGAGACAAACGTGGTAACCAAGCCAAGCAAGAACAAAACTTGACACACGTTACAAATTTCTTTGTAATGGGTCATGTCATGGGTGCAACCTTAATTTGCGATCCATGTCCTAATAATAAAAAATTATAATTAATTAATGCAAGGTTTAGCCTTTTTGGTGATGGAATCATTATTCAATCTTTTCAACTTAAAAAAAAAAAAAAAAAAAAAAGCTTACTAGCCAATAGCGATGAATAATAATCAATAGGATATATATGATACAAATATTATCTATACAATTAATTTTTATAAAAAGTAATTATTTTGATATATTTATATCAATTCGTATTATATTTTTATCGAAAATTTTGTATAATTAAATATTTTTTTATTAATTTTTTATTTTAACTAATGTTTTATTATCTTATCTATTATATTTCTTTTTTTAAAAATACATTACTCATATAAAATATTTTTTAATATAATAATATCACATCATTACTCTTTATATAAATTTAAACAAGTGGATTAATAGTGTATAAAACAAAATTGGAGTAACTGAAATAATTTAAAGGGGCTCAATTGGAATCAAAAGGCTGGTTTTGTATAGTATTTTTATCTATCAATTTAACAAAACCATATATATATATAAGAATTAGTGGTTCTTAAATCTTTGAGAATAAGAACAAAATAGGAATAGAATTGGTTTTAAAGGAGCTGTACAGTTTTAATATATATCTTTCTACTATATAAAGTGAATTATTGGCTATTAAAGAATGTAATCCCTAATGGAGACCCCAACGTGCTTGTAATTTTTATAGGCCAAATATAAAATCTTTATTTGTTTTTGACAAAGAATTGGACAACTGATTCTATTCTACAAATGGCATCATAATATTAATATATTTTCTCCCAATTACAATTAGTTAATTTTCTAATCACTCTGCCTCTACTTGTAGGGCTTAAAAGGGTCTAAATTCTAATTAATTTTATAAGTCTAGTTAGGGTTAATTTAATAAATATAATTAATTTCGCAAACCTAGCCATATATAGGTAGCTTAATTAATTAATATATAATTCATTAATTTGAACTATCTAATTAATACAAATTGGAAATTAGCTTTTCTCACATACTTTGTGTGAAGGCATGAAATGACAAACTATTACAATTTTTTTAATTATGTGGTGCAATAAAAAATTTTAACAAGAGAGAAGTTGTCAATATTTTCAGACATTTTGTAATATGAAATAATCACTGGAGTATTAAATTATTAATTAAATATCATTCACACTCAACTATAAAAATTTGTTCTCTAAATTAAGATTTTTTGATAGTATATATTAAAACAAGACCAACAATTGATATTATAAAAAAATTTCATAAAAAAGTCTCAAGTTTGAATCACTAGCTTGACTAAGGATTTCAGTCCCTGACTTAATTGTAAGTTTGTATCCAATAAAAAAAATATAATTAATAAATTTAGGAAACCTTTCAATTAAAATTAATTAGCCTCTACTAATAATTTCTATGTATTATAAAATCTTGAGATAAATTATTGAAATTAACATTACTGAAATTAAGTAGAGAGAGAGAGAGAGAGAGAGTACCTTTCATGTTTAATTAAGGACAAGAGCAGAGAAAGGGAATCCGAAGTTTGCTGTTAATAATGTTGTTAATTCAGGTAATGCAATAAGTCTAATAAGGTGAGTATCTTTAAATAGACTGCTCTCTATCACTCTGTTTGGGAGAGGAGAAAACAGGGAGGATAGAAAAAGGGGGAGGGAAAGTATAAAAGAAAATTGGTTTTTATGAGAAACCAAAGAAAATCATGAGGAGAAGAAAAATAATTTTTATTTTTCTCTATGGCTGACAAAAATTATGTCTTCCCAATTTGAAAAAAAAGATGGAGAGAAATGAGAGAATTTTATAGTAAATTATGATTATGCCTTTATTAACTATCTCATTTTCATTACTAACATAAAAGTTAAAGGACAATTTTATAATTTCACTAATTATAACTTTTTTTCCTTTCTGCTTTCTACCATTTTCCAAATAAGAAAACGTAATTTTGATCTTTTTATTCCTTTTTTATTTTTCTCTCTTCCAAACAAGTAAAAGGAAAAATAATAATTTTCTTTTCTATTTATTTTCTCTATAATTTTCCACCCTACTTTCTTTCCTCCCTTGATCTTGTTTCCAAACAGAGTGCATGAGTTAGAGTTAGAGTTGAAGTTGAGAAATTGCGTGCTAAATTGATTGCAGCATTTAAGCATTAGAATACGTAAAAGCAACTGAAAAATAATTCATGTGTTAGGACTTGGGCACATATATAGGAGCGTACGTATAGGCTCTAATAAGAAAAGAAACGTGCATGTCTGTTTCTTTAATTACCTATCTGCATGGAAATTGTGAGATTCAATATAATTCAAATCAAATGCTACTTAATTTAGGCCTAAAGGGATATTTGCTTTTGTAACAAGATTAATTAATTAAATAACTGTCTTATTATAGTTCTGATTGGAAATTCAAATTTTGTAATAATTTAATTTAATAAAATTTTATTTTATTAATTTTCATATTTAGAAGGGTATAATAAATAGAATTTAATTTTTTTTAAGTTAAAAAAAATCATTTTGAAAAAAATGAAATCAATTCAAAGTAAAAGGATTCGATACAAATTCACTAATAAAAATCTAAAATGTTTTCATTTAAATTAAATATGACTCTTTTCATATTAGAGTAAAATGAAAAAATAATTTTTTTTTTAATTTTCTAATTATTTCAAACAATAAAATTCAAATAAATTCTAGGAGAAAGTTAAAAAAAAAAATATCATGTGTTTTGCGCTTTTGCAAATAGGTGTATGTGAAATTGTTTTTTGCAAAATCGAGTATGCGGTTAATTTCATTAGTGGTTTAGAGTCTAACCCCGTCAATTTTATGTTGATATGTCATTATAAAATTGATAAAAAAAATTAATTTTACTATAAAAATGAGTCCCACTTATTAAATATCAAAAATTAAAACTTAAAAGTTAAAAAATAAAATATTAAAACAAAAAATAAATAAATAAAAAGGAAACAGACTCGATTTTATAAATAAAAAAAAAATTCACATACTCTTAATTACAAAAGCGCAAAATCACATAATAGGTTTTTGAAAATTATTCCAATTTATTCCAAACGTGCGTATAATTTTTTTTTTAAAAAAATTCACAATTAAAGAAATCATATAATTCCATACCCATTAGTCCACTGATACATTATTCTTTTAATGCACTTTTTTTTCCTCATTTTTAATAATAAAAAAATAAAGTTTTATTTAGGATTTTAAATAACTGTTTTATGTATCATACCGATATCGGAATCGGTGTAGCGAAATCAGATTGAATCGGCTGCCGCTACTGTGAATTTTCATAAATGATTAGCATACTAATTCAAGTCAATAAGAAATAAACTATAATATCTAAAATGTAATATATTAAATTAATAAACATTTAAATAAACATAGTTTATACTATTAAAAACTCAAATTACATAACATATTTATGAATAATGTATAATAATAATAATTAAGTTACATAAATTCCTAATAAAATACTGTATTAACTTAAAAAATATTTTTTTATATATAAATCAATTTTATTTTATTAATTCATGAGGGGAAAAAACTAAGTTAATCAAGATGAATAAGATAATAAAAAAAAAATTCTCTCTATTCTAAGCAAATAAGACAATATTAATGATGATTTATAAGGCAATATTAATGACAGATATAGAGATGAATTAAAAAGCAAAATAAGAAAGGAGGATTCTTCCTCTAATCCTTATGGATACTAGGGAAATCACAATTTACTCAATTAATTTAATAAATGATAAAGAACATATATAAAACAGTAAAATAATATAAAAAGAAAAAATATTATTTAAAATATTTTAGAGTTGATGCCTTAAAAATTGGCATGTCTGCGTATCCATTTGAGTGGGAATCAAACTCTACGCAGTTCTTAGAAGGAGGTGTTTACTCAAAAGAGATTTTGGCTTATTGATCTAATTCAGATTTTAAATTAATAATTTTCGATCTTTTCAGTTTTGGATCCAAATAAAGATGCAATAAAATAAATTCTAGATATGAATTTATAATTTTAAAATGTAAGAGAAATGGATTATACCTTTACTTTTCTTGACTTTTTTGTGAATGAGGCAAGCTTAACTCCGGATCTAAATTCCACTTCAGATTAATGAACTCAAAATAAATAATAACAACTTTGAATTAAAATAATTTTGGTGGGTGATGGATTTAGATATAGAAAAAGTGATTTCGGTGTATCGAAATTGACAAAATTTTAGTTATAAATCGGACGAATTTCAGATTCCCCCTCTTTCCTCCTCCAATTTCTGAAGGAAGGCATGCTATTTATAGAGAAGAGGTGGAGAGGAAACGGGCGGCACCGCCTGTGGTGCCGCGTGCCTCCCGCTGGGCAGCACGCTTCTGGTGCTGCCCGGGCGATTTCTGGTCTGGTTCGGTCTGATTCGCTCGGATCAGCCCGATTTTACACTGTTTTAGTCTGTTTTTGATTCGATTTGGGTCCGGTTTGATTCTATGAATTCGTAATTGAAAACCAGTGGTGCCTTCCAAGCGGTTTCTGGCTTGGCATAGTCTGGTTCACCTGGATCGACCCAATTTTATACTGTTTTAGTATATTTTAGCCCGTTTCTGATTTGATTTGGGCCCAATTTTGTTCTATGAGTTCGTAATTAAAAACCGGTCGTCTGAGGATGCAATTTCAAAGGTTCACAAACTTTAGCTTCATGAAAAATTCAATGATTTTGAATTATAATATTGACAAAATTTCTCTAAATGCAAAATATTTACATGTGAACACTCCCTTAAAACTGTATATAAAAGAATAATAAAGTGCATAATTGTGATTATTATATATCAAATCAAGCCAAAATAACGATAGACATTAAAGTCATGTTTGGTAGGCCATAATCAATGGTATAATGTAATGAGAATTACATTACGTGTTAGATTACTTTGTTTAGTTGTGTAAAAAAATTTGAATGCAATGTAATGAGCATTACATTATCAATTCTTCATGCTTTAAAAAAATGTAATGACTATTACATTCAAAAAAGCATGTATTGCCCATTGCATTTCTCATTTATTATTTTCTACCCTTTTTTTACAATAAATTTTTTTTTTGTTTTAAAATTTTTTTTGAATAATATTTTTTCTTTTTTTTTACAATAAATATTTTTTACATGGCATGTTTTTCATTTTTTATGAATTTTTTATTATTTAAAAAAAATTAATGATATATTTTTTTTTTACAACAATTTTTTAATGGCCTAATTTTTCTACAACAAAAAGTGTTTAGCTACAAGTTTTCGTTTTTACAATGCAATTAATGTTTTTCTTTTTTACCGTAATTAATACTTATCCTTTCTTTTATCATATTAATTTCAATATAATTAATTAACTTAAATAAATATAATTTAAAATTCAATATCTTATTTTAATAATTATAAAATAATTAATTATTTTAATTATTATATTACATAATTATTCCATTTACACTTCCAAAAAAAGTAAAGTAATGCTCATTACATTACATTACATTTTTATTATATTGCATTTTTCATTTCATTATATAGTTTATTACATTACGTCATATCAAACGTAGCCTAAAATTAGGTGAAAATTCAAATGAAAACACCAAAATTTGATATTTAAAATTGATAGAAAAAAATTTGAGGAAAAAAAAATTGATAATTATGTATCACCATTTAATAGGAAAAATATGATTGAAATTAGGAAGTGGCCAAAATGAAATATGGTATAAAAGGGAGATTGAACGGAATGATTTTCAATGATAAAGTGACTTTACAAAATAAAAGCATTGATGAGAGAAATGATAAACAATAATTTGCAGAAGAAAAATTAAATCATTTCACTCTGATACCATGTTAAATTTAAAATTAAAATGATAAATATAAAGATGGGATGAGAGAAAATACAAGAATAAGATTTACGTGGTTTGTCTAAATTACCTACATCCACATATACAAAAGCGTAATGGCTACATTTGTTTCATTCAATCATGTGTGTTTAATTACATAATACATAAGAATCGTTATTTATAATGGAAAGTACAATACAAATAAAATATATTATTAAATACTCAATTATAATAAATCACAAATTATTCCACTAATTAATCAATTATTTTATCAATCAATTTTGTCATAACAATGAGATTCTCTAATATTACAAATCAATATTACGGCCAGAAAAAGCGTGCGGGCTATATGGCCAAAAAAAAAAAAAAAACCTGTGGGCTCAAACTATTTCATATTATAATCAAATAATAGAAAATAATTAAGCTGTTTTGTCATAAAATATATTTTAGACATTAGTTTCTGCAAAATGAACGAATTATTATAAATGTTTAAAAGCCCCTAAGATCGTGAGAAAGGCCTCTGATGGTGATCAATATTTCCTTAGGTTTCGGTGGTTCTGTGGTAGAGGAGGAGGAAGACCCCATCAGATTTCCCCTGCAAAGATTGTTTTGCTGCAAAGGGAGGTGGAGACTCATGTTCATCAGTACCTATGCTTTTTGGTTGGCTCAGTAACTTTGTGCTTGGTGATACTTTATCACTCGCTGACGCTGATGCGATGTCTAGTAATAAAGACGGTGACTTCTGAAAGATGGTCAAACACTCAAGATAATAGTGATATAGAAATTTTTGGCCAGACTTTAGGCCTGATTGTTGTTTGAACTTCAAGGTCAAGGCTGGTGGCTTCTAAAAGATGGTCAAACACCAAGGATAATAGTGGTATAGAAATTTATGGCCAGACTTTAGGCCTGATTGTTGTTTGAACTTCAAGGTCAAAGCTAAATAAACCTATATTGAATTGTTTTTTTATGTATTCCTTTGAACCTTACCTGTTGATGATTTTTTAAATCTTATACTCAACTTGAACTTTCTACCTTATTAATGATAGTATATTTTCTTTGGGTTAAAAAGAAAGGCACTAAAAACATTGACCTAATCTAATGCTATAATCCCTGCTTTTGAAGAAAGAAAAGATTGACAATTTCTTAAATATATAGGGACTCTTTGCAGGATATGACATCTGAATTCTCAAAATACAGATCGTCTCAAAAACCAAAAGAATATGCGTCTTATTTGAATCGATAAGTAGTGTCAACTATATCTTCTTACAGGTAAAATAACCCTTCACACAAGACCTTAGATCTCACAAACATTGTGATAGTTTACAACTATATCAATTTCATCCTTGACGGAGAGAATGTAATATAAATCACAAAATAAATCTTTAATCATCTCTACTAATTGATTTGTCGAACAAATTCACTAGGTAAAATTATGAGAATTTGGAACCTTCTAGACAAACAATTTAAGAGAATATTAGCATATATTCCCCCAATAATGGAGATGACCTTTACATTTGCACAATAAATACACTATTTTACAGTTTTTTTAACCCTCAATTTGATAATGGCACAACACATGGGACAGATGCAGTGCCCGTCTTTGAAAAGTGATGATACCATAGTTCACTTTCAAAAACCGTCGCTTTCATCTCCTAGTATTGACAGAGAAAATGGTGCAATAGCTACATTGAAAGTTGGTGAGCCTACTCTATCGATGTGTTTCATCTCAAAGTCACCTTCCTGCAATTGTATAAAATGAAGTAAATTTAAAGGCATGCCTTAGAGTCTTAGACAATTTAATTCTCAAAAATTTGGAACTTTTTATCACATAAAAGAATAAAAAGATTTTTAAAGAAAAACAAGAAAAGAACCCAAATACATATTAATAGATCTTCGCCAAGAACCTTTCTGTCCAAGCTTCAATTCCCTCCCATTAGTTTCCATTTTAATCCAACAAACATTACAAAAACAAATGACATAACAAAACATATAGCACCAGTGCTAACAATGCAAACATTATTAGTAAACAATTTGAGCATCATTAAGTATATATTTCATAGTATTGTGAATAAAAGTTGAAAAAAAATCCTAACATATTTATGAAATCCAAGTGTCTCCTTACTTTTTAGAAAGCACTTTAAATGAACTTCTGGGTAGAGGAACATTAATAGTATATCATGTTCTTCAATAATGGCACAAGCTATGTCCCCCCACTCCCTACCCTTAAAAAGAAAAAGCAGGGGTGGGAGATGGGGAGCAGGAAAACCAAAGAAGAAAAAAGAACTGATAACTCTTTATAGAAGTGAAAGAAAGAGAAACCACAGCTCACCATTCTGCCATTGGGAGTAGATAATGGGCAAGCAGATGAGTATTCAAATCCTGTCCTAGGAAGTATAACTGGCTGTTCACCTATAACTCCAACCCCCCTGAAATATGGAAAATGATACATAATCAAATATGGAAATCCAAACGGATATAATTTTAAAACCATGTGCATGGAACAATAAAAAGATGGATAGAGAATAAAGAATCTCGAATTCCTCCAGAATAGCAGATAATAAAAGCAAAGTAAATAACTCACCAAACATGTTCAGTTTTTCCACTGGCATCAGTGGTTATCCAATGTCTTCTGAGCAGTTGAACAGGACGATTGGAGTTATTGGTGATTCTTATTCTGTAGGCAAAGAAGTACTGCCCCGTTGAAGGCTGACTTCGGCCCTCAATGTACACACTCCTAACTTGAACCCTGATCCCCTGAAATGCAAGAGATTTTAGTTATGAGTTCGACCAATCTCATGTCAGTGCATGTAAATTTATATTACTTGTCTTTTTCGACCCGGTGAGCAACATTCTATGATCTCTTGCCAAGTCTGTCTATGCATATCCCAACAGGCTGCATATCTAACCAAATGTCGAGTAGAGAAACCAAATCCCAACTGGACAATAAAAGCAGCAATCTCATATGTACCCTCCCCTTTATTCCATGGATTTCAAAAAAAAGTCACCCACAAACTTACCATTTAATCTTCAAAAAATACTACCTAGGGTCATGTTTCTGAAAATGGTCCTTCGAGAAAGTAAAGCTTTCAATTTTTGAGAATGCCAGAAATGTCTCTAATTTGATTATTCAAGTTATGGTTCCAAACAGGCCAGACTTAACTACATTGATCAGGTACCGATAGAACAGAATGATTACACACCCAGCAACAAATGATAATGGACTTAGGAAAAAAGAGATAAATCACATGTACCATATGAAATCAGCTAGTACAAAACATAGCATTTCTAAAACAACAGCAATAACACTACTACAATATTCAGATTGTTGGCATACCAAGGTTGTTGCATCGCTTGAACATTTCAGAAGGGAATGTGGTGAAATTTCCTTTAGTTCATCACGATATCTAGCAGCATCCTGGCCAATAATCACCAAATGTATAAAAGATCATCAGGAATACGATAAATGAAACTACTTAGAAAATAAAATATTCACATTCTATAACATGGAATACGATAAATGAAACTACATAAAAAATAAAATATTCACATTCTATATAACATGAAATACGATAAATGAAACTACTTAAAAAATAAAATATTCACATTCTATAACATGATTCAGTCGAATAGTCTCTGTCTATATATAAAAAAATTGGAGGTACGTATGGGTAAGTCAACCTAATTCAAGAAAAAGAGAGGTATGCAGGCTCTTATGATGCATTGCTGCAATCCAAACAAAACTATAATGGAGTAACCTACAATAAACTTTAGTTCAAACTAGTTCCTCAATAGTCCTTAAATACCATAAAAAAAAACTAGTTAATTTCAAAGTTATTAGGAAATGGCACCTCAAACCGCTCGTCACTGATGGCCTCCTTGAGCAATCTTCGAAGTCGCAGAACTGGCTCCTCTTCTTCAAATGATTTCAATGAATCACGAATTCTTGCAGCTTCTTCGTAGTCCTTAAAATACCATAAACAAATTCATAAAAAACCATACAAATGAGAAAAAATGTGAAAAAATAGGAGGTATTTGGCTAACCTCAGATTGGGCAGCGACTTCCATTCGCTGCTTCAACAGAGCATACGTTTGAGTTCTCGACAAAAACGAATTCGCACTATAGTCCGAATCCATGCCGGAACCGGAACTCGAACTCGAACTTGTTCCTCCACCGCCATTCCCATTTCTCTCCACGGAACACGCCACAATCCGACAACTCCTCGCGGAATCCCCAAAATTCAGCCACTGTTTCCTCTCGAAACCGTAGCTCCGAACCGGCAAGCACGTCCTATTGCCGGCTCTGAAATCCGTAAGCAGTTCATTAATACTAGTCAATGAATGCATTTTCCTTCACTTTCCCGAGAGAAAAAAAAAATCTGTAAAGATGGGGAATCGGGAGTGTGAATTTGAAGCTAAGAGAGATAAATGCGCATTTGCGATTACGAATTTAGGCTTTTTTAACCGTATCTATTTTCTGAAGTACAAAGTGACTGAATTAGCCCTGGTGGAATGTGGGCCTTGACGGTTGAGGGGTTTGGTTGAAAGGGGCAAAAATGGAGTTTGGAAAAAATTACCGATATTTTTTAGGGAGGTTGGTGCGGTGTCTAATGCCTGGAGAGAAAAAAATGAAATGGATAAAAACGGGTGGTGAGGGAACCTAGTCGGGTTACTATTAATCAAGGTTTTCAGGCTCTGTCTCATTTTAAAATCGGTAAAGAAAGGTCGAATCAAAGTCAAATTAAAATTAAACTATAATTAAATTAAATATATAATAAATATTATATATAATATATTACAATTAATATTACTTATTAAAATTCATAAAAAATAAAAAATAGGAAAAAGTACAGTAAAATACTATGTAGTTTCACACTTATTTTAAATCATGGTTGAAATTATTTTCGTGACACTTTAGTACTCTGAGGTTAACGCCATTTGACATATTAGTGATATTTTAAGTAACGCCGTTAAAAATACTGACGTAGAATTAAAAAATAATTAAAAAATTTTCTGCTTGACATATTTAAACGCTGCGTTTTAATTATGTATTAAAAAATTGATATGTACTAAAAAAAAATGTTAAACGCAACGTTTAACATTCAGATTGCAATTCCCATCATTTCAACCTTAATTACTAACTCAAAGGCAAAAATAACCAGCAATAAAAAAAATTACTAACTCATGTTTAATATAAAACTCCCAAATTACAACCTTAATTTAATCAAATTAGCTAACAATTTTCTCAAACTCCCAAATTATAATTTGTCAAAGGAATTCAAGTGCATGTTAAAAAAAAACAAAATCCAAAGTGGCAGGCAAGCAATTGCCAAAACCCCAAAAAGGGCTATTGATATTCTCAAGTCTCAACTATGGTGCAGCCAAGCTAAACATAAGTGATAATTTAGCCCCTCAAGCACAGGCCGGAGTAAGAACTCCAAAAGGGAAGGGTCAAAAAAAAAAAAATTAAAAGTTGAGGGATTAAAATAAAAAATTTTGAAAGTCTGTGACACAAAAATGAAAAAAAAAATCTAAAATTATAGAACCAAACTAAAAAATATTTAAAATATATAGGTAAAATTTTAAAAATTGAGTGAATCAAACTAAAAAATATCTAAAATATATAAGTAATAATTTAAAATTTTTAAAAGTTTAGGGGCCAAGACTCATCCTTGCCCTCCTTCACCCCTTCCTGCATCTGCCCCTGCTCACGCATGAAGTACACCTGTCTAACCAACTTAAAAAAAATAAATAATACACCTAAATTGGTTTAGCCATTCCTAGTTATTTCCATTTCTCTATACATTACAAAGTCAAAACTTAAAACAACCAAAATACACTTTCACTCCACTGTCATTTCGAGCTTTCTATGGCCAAAGGACCAGGAAAATCAAGCACTCATTAACTTAAGAATGAGGTTTTGCTCTCAGAGAGGTGATTTGGAAGGACTGTTGTCTCCCTCTCTAAACGAATGCGGAGCCTATGATTTCACCGTCGTTTTATAATATCAACCGTTCTTATGGTGTGTATATGTATATATATGTTTGTGTGTGCTGAGATCCGACTTTTTAATCTCCTTTGTCATCATTATCATCATTTGTGTTTATTTATTTATTTTTTTTCTCTCTTTCATTTGCTTCTGTTTTTGTTTTTGATTTTGGCAAAAAAAAAAAAATTCTCAGCACCCGGTTAACCTAGAAAACTCGACGAATAGGCCGGGTAACCGATGATCCTGCTGGCTGGGCCCAGGTTTATAACCTAAATCAGACCGACTTAAGGACTGATTCTCGATTTTTTTTGTTGAACTGATCGAGCCGGTCCGAATTTAATAACCATGCTATTAATGGAATCGGGTTGAAAGCGGGGCACCAATGAGGATATCTTTTTATCCTTTTATGGAAGAGAAGGTTACACGTTTCATCACTTGTTAATACTTTTCATTTCAATTTCTTAAAATTGATGATTGCTTAAAAATTATCATCCTCTTATTCTTAGGGAAACATTATATTAGAAAATTTATTATTTAGTTGCTAAAGACCCAATTAAAAAAATACCAAATTTAAAGAGAAAAAAAAAACAATTTTATGATTTATGAGATAATTTAGATTTTTTTTTTAAAATAAGAAAATTTTTATTAATCTTCAAAATTATCAGAAATAAGAAGAGCACCAATAAACATGGGTGTTTCATGTCAAACTGAGGGACCAACATAAAAATGGGCTGCTTTAGTTAATGTATGAGCAACATCATTTGTTTGTCTCTTTACAAATGTTACAGAGTGACTCTGATATGTACTAAACAAAGAATGACAAACTGTAAGAATCGCACCAAACTCCGAATCATTTGGCATAGAAGAATGGAAGGCATCTACTACAACCTTTGCATCCAATTCTATAATAACATTAAACAGCCCCCATTCCAACAACTGTTAACTAAGAAGAAATATTGATAGAATAAGAATTTCTCATAGAATGAAGTTTTTCTATATTTCTTTGATGTGTTTTCTATACAACATGCACAGCCTATTTATAGAGTTTTGATGCAGCTTAGAGTACACAATTACAGGCATGATTGATGGCTTAACAGAAGGAAATGGGTTGGTGGAATTAGTGGCGTGAATTAAGCAGCTAACATTATTGACTATTTTACAACAACTATGGACTTGTAAATTACATAGCTTTTAACACCCCCTCTCAAACTCAAGGTGGTAAATAAGACATCTTGAGTTTGTGTCACAGATCTTGAAATCTTGCCGGAAGAAAAGATTTTGTGAATATATCAGCAACTTGATTAGTAGAGGTGACAGAGTTTAAGTGAAGGGTTTTACAAAGAATATGATGTCGAACAAAGTGACAATCAATTTATATATGCTTTGTTTGTTCATGAAAAACATCATTGTGAACAATTTGAATACTACTGCGATTGTCACAATAAAGGATAGTGGTTGTAGTTTGTTTAACTCCTATGTCAATAAGAAGCCAGCGGAGCCATAGAAGTTCTGAACTTGCATCGGCTAAGGCACAATATTCTGATTTAGTGCTGGAGCGAGCTACAACCGACTGTTTCTTGTTGCGCCAAGAAATAAGTGATGTGCCAAGAAAAAAAAAATAATCCGTTACTGATCGTCGATCTGTTGGATCTCCTGCCCAATCAGCATCATAATAACCTGATAACACTAAAGATGATATAGAAGAGAAAAATAATCCTTAAGATAATGTTCCTTTAACATAGCGAAGTATGCGATGAACTGCAGCAAAATGAGTGGATCTTGGTGCAGACATGAATTGACTGACGACATGAACAACATATGCAATATCTAGTCTAGTGACTGTGAGATAGATTAAACTTCCAACCAATTGTCTATATAATGTAGGATCTTCCAGAAGAGAGCCATCAGTTGCAGTTAGACGAACATTATATTCAATTGGTGTGGAAGAAGTTTTATTGTCAGTAATTCCAGCATGGGAAAGCAAATCAGAAGCATATTTTGTCTGAGTGAGAGTGGAGCCAGTTGAGTCACAAGAGATTTCAAGTCCCAGAAAATAACTGAGAGAGCCAAGATCTTTCATCTCAAATTGACGATGAAGCAGAATTTTTAGATAAAAAATGCTAGTGACATCATTTCCTGTAATGATCATGTCATCAACATATAGAAGCAAGAGAGTTATGTCTTTAGATGTCTGTCTGATGAATAAGGCAGAGTCATGAGGACTAGAGTGAAAGCCAAAATCTTCCAGTGTTGAACTGAATTTAGCAAACCAGGCTCGCGGGGCTTGTTTAAGACCATATAGTGCATGCTTGAGCCGACAAACTTTCTGTGACCAGGAATAGCCAGGTGAATGATGCATATAAACTTCTTCCAACAAATCTCCATTAAGAAAGGCATTTTTGACATCCATTTGACTAAGTGGCCATTGTTTAACAGCAGCAACGGCTATAAGACACCAGACAAAAGTTAATCGTGCAACAGGAGCAAAGGTTTCTTCATAGTCAATTTCATATTCTTGTGTATATCATTTGGCAACCAAACGTGCTTTATATCGCTCGATTGATCCATCAAAATGAGTTTTAATTTTGTAATTCCACTTACAACCAATTGTAGTTTTTCCTGTAGGAAGATCAACTAGGTCCCAAGTATTAGTTTTCTCAAGGGCTTTGATTTCTTCTGCCATTGCTTGCTGCCAGAGAGGGTCAAAATTAGCTTCACGGTAATTATGAGGCTCATGCATAGAAAGAAAACTAGAATAACAATGATAATAAGTAAAACGGACTGGTTTTTGAGTTACCCGAGTAGAATGACGACGTTCCTCAATTGATGGAGGAAGAGTTGGAACAGATACAGGTTTAGTTGTAGCAAGAACATTCTCCACAGACGAAAGCATTTCCAGGGTAGGAGAATCAGGTGTTAATTCACTTATACGCCATGAAATGATATAACCCCTTTATTCTCTCGAAATGCTTGATATGAGATCTTGGAGGAATTATCACATATGAAATTGGGAACAATTTTGTAAAGAAATAGCCCTATTTTATCTATTTAATTTATTATAATTCTATATTATTTTATATTTTATTCATTTATAGATTATTATATTATATTTTTTTATTATTTATATTATTATAATTATATAGTTATAACTATTGTTACTGTTGGTGCATAATGGGCATTCTATCAGTCCTATCAAGCCTTAGCCCTTACTTATTTATGGTGTGTGTGGATAGTCTGTCCAAATTGATTACTGGTCTTACATCCCAAGGTCTTATACACGGTTGCAAGGTAGCTCGGTCTGCGCCTGAGATCACCCATTTGCTATTCGCAGACGATAGCATTTTATATTTCAGAGCTAATGTTGTTGAATGTAACAATGTTAAGAAGGCCCTCTTAATGTATGAGAAAGCTTCAGGGCGTATTATAAACTTCAATAAATCTTCTGTGATGTTCAGTGATAATTGTACTAGTGATACTCGAGTTGCAATATGTACAGACCTTGGAGTGCCAGAAGTCAGTGACCAAGGCAAGTATTTGGGTCTACCTAGCATTATGGGGCGGAATAAGGTACAACTTTTATCTTTAATAAAGGATAAGGCATGGTCCGTAATTCAGTCTTGGAGGAAAAGGCCTATCTCTAGAGTGAGTAATGAGGTTTTATTGAAATCCGTTATTCAAGCTTTGCCCTCTTATGTGATGAATGTGTTCTTAATTTCGAAGCTTTTTATGTGCTGAACTGGAGAGGATGATGAACAACTATTATTGGGATGGGGATGGCAAGAATAGCCATGGGATAAGGTGGCTCGCCTGGGATAAGATGAGTGTCCCCAAACATTTGGGAGGCATGGGCTTTCGTAGAATGCATGGCTTCAATGTTTCTATGGTTGCTCGTCAAGGTTGGCGTATGCTTTGAATACCTGACTCTCTTCTTTCTAAGCTCTATAAGTCAAGCTACTTCCCATCTTGTTTCTTATTGAATGCAAAGCTTGGGTCTAATTCTAGTTATACATGGAGCATCGTTTTTACAGCCATTAATCTTATCAATGAGGGAGCTCGAATCTGTGTAGGGTTAGGAACGGATGTGAACATTTGGACAGAACCATGGTTACTTAATAATGAAAATCCATATGTGCAAACTAATTTTCATTGTGGCTTGGAAAAAGCAACATCTAGTTCTTTGAAGAGTGCTTCTTGTAATGGATGGGATGTGGATTTGCTTCGTGACGTTTTTTCTTCAAGGGATGTTGAAGAGATATTGAAAATACCTTGCAATGCTTTTGATAGACCTAACTTGTGGTTTTGGAATTTGGAAAAATCAGGTATGTACTCTGTTAAAAGTGGTTACCGTAGTCTCATAAACCACTTTGATTTATCATTTTTTTCTCAAATACCTGTTGATTGGAAGATGTTCTGGAAGCTCCAAGTTCCTGCCAAAGTTCTCAATATGTGTTGGAGAGCTCTTGTAGGTTGTTTACCTATTATGACAATTTTGAGAACAAGGTTTGTTGATGTGTCGAGCTTGTGTCCCTTGTGTGGTAATGAAGAGGAAACTATATTTCATGGCTTAATATCCTGTCCACAAGTACGAAAGGTTTGGGTTGCATCATCGTTGGGAGATGTATGTCAATTAGTTACTAATTTATGGGATTGGTGGAATTATATTTTGTCCCATAACAAAAAAGAGGAGATTTTGTATTGGAGTGACTCTTATGTGGTGCATTTGGACCGATCGAAATAATAAAGTATGGAATAATCGTCTGCCCAATCCAGTACAAACGGTTCATGATGCCTTATCATTGTTGCAGCAGTGGCAAGCCATGAAGCAAGCACAGAATCTAACTGTTGATAAACAACCTAGCAATAATCTAAAATGGTTTGTTCCTCCATCAGGTGTAATTAAATGTAATTTTGATGCTTCAATTTTTGACACACATGGGAGGATTGGAATAGGTGCAGTTGCACGAGATGAAGGAGGTAATTTTGTTGTTGCTATGAACGTAAGTTTGTCTTCTTCTTCAGACCCTTTCATTGTAGAAAGCTATGAGTTATCAAGAGGCATTGAGTTGGCTCAAAGGCTTGGGTGTATCAAGAGTCATCATGGAGTCAGATTGTCAAATTTTAATTAATGCTCTTAATAGTAGTAATATGATTTCTAGCTATGTTGGCTTAGTTATTAATGATTGCAAAGTCCTAGCCAAAATCTTAGCTAGCTGTGTTTTCGGCTTTGTTAGAAGATTAACGAATATGGTTGCTCATTCTCTTGTTAGAGCAATAAATTCTATGCCTAATCCAGGAAGTTGGAGTTATGTTCCTCATTCATTTATCAACACTACAAGAAATATGTGATATTGTGATAAAATTTCTTGTTATGAAATTAATTTTGTCACAAAAATCACCCCTATTATGACAAAAAGAAAATTTGTCAAAGTAAACATAAAGGTAGTGCAAAATAGTGACAAAAAAAATTTTTGTCATAATATTTTGTTACAATAACTAGAGAAATAAAGTGTTTAATGACAAAAAAAAAATATTTTCACAAGATTTTATCACTAAAATTTGGCGCTAACATTAATTACTTATTATGATAAAATTTACTAATAACAAATACTTTTTGTCACAATAAATATACTTTATAGTGACAAAATGAATTTCTCATCATAAATCAATTGGTCAAACATATTAGTAACAAAACATGTTTGTCACAATAAATTTTTGTATATTGTGATAAAATTTTTGTCACTATTATATAAAATATAATATGACAAATAAGTTTAGTCATTAAAATATTTATCATTATAAATATTATTTATTGTAAAAAATCATAAATATAATATAACCATTTATAATAAATTTTGATATCATAAATATTAATATATAATATGTATAAAACATATATTGAAGTGAAAAAGTGTAAAATTATATATATAAATTCAAATAATAAAAAAAATAAAGATAAAAATTAAAATCAAATACTTTCTAAAATATGAACTTTATAAATTTTTTATTATTAAATCAAATCCATTTTACTTGTTATTTAATTTTCTATATATGTATTATAAGCAATGATATGTATCAGTTATTTTCGGAAAAAAAAAAAAAAAAAAGTGTGTGCATAAGTTTAATGCACAAAGTTAAGCTTTTCTTTTTTCTTTTTTTTTTAAATTGCACAAAGTTAATCTTAAACTTTTACTTTTATTTTTTATTAATAGCCAAATAGATGAGACCCTAAATTCTTAAACTCAGCCGCTAAAAAAACCCTAAATTCTTAAACTCAGTCGCCACTCACACATTTCACCTCTATTTAATTGTCCTTTTCTCATTTACCTATTTCTTAGACTTGTTATATCAAAACCACTCACCATTTTTAATGCCCATTAAAATTATGAATCTAGTTCTTCCTTCTCTATTCAAATTACAGGTAAGTTTTTATTTTTATTTTTTAAATATGTCAAATTTTTTTAATGTCCGATTTTTCCTTTGAAGAATCATAATTGTTTCTTTTCAATTTTACTAGGATCATAATTATCACATAGAGATCCATACCTATTTTTGTATATTGATATGAGATTCAGGTAATAAATTTTTAAATTTTAATTTTAGTTTTAAGAGAGCCTCCATTACATTTGTTATATTTATCATTCATTAAGTATAAATTTATTTCTATTTGAATTTATTTAGCAATTTTTTATTTACTGACTTGTTTTTTTTTTTTTTTTTTATGTATTCTTATTACATGAAACTCATATTACTTATCAATCTAACAAATAGGCTTAAAGTGTTCAGTAGCAATGGTCAAATAAAAGAGTTATATCAATTTTAGAGATTTTTTTTTATTCTCTTTTACTACATGTAAAGTTACAATTAACACATGATGTTTCTTTATTATTATTATTATTATTTGATGTAAAAGTGGAATATATATATAAATACATAATGTATTTAGAATATCTAATAAAAATGATGTATTCTTTTATTCAAGGGTAATTCTTTCAATCTTATTAATATTTTTTTATCAATAATTAAATTATTTTGATAAAAATAATAATTAAATTACCAATGAAACTTAAATATATATATTGATAAATTTTTGACAAAATATATTTTACATTTGTGACAAATATATTTTGGTTACTATTAGCATTTTGTCATAAAATAAATTTATTGACAAATTTATTTTGTCATAATATTTTATTTTGTCACTATAAAACTTATTATATGGTGATAGAATTATACTTCTTGTTACAAAATATTTTTTTATTTTGATAAATAATTTATCACAATAAATTAGTTTATGTGACAAAATCACTTTTGTCACAATTTATTCTATTTTATCGTGAGAAAATTCTATTTTGTCATAATAAATTTATTAAGACAAGCTTATTCTGACAAGTCCGGTGACAAGTTAAATTCGTCATAAAAAATATATGATGACAAAATTAATCTCTATTGTGACAAATTAATTTGTTACAATAAGCTGATTTTCTTATAGTGTGGATCTTTAAACTTTGGTGGAAGTTTGTTTTGGATTATAGCGTTACGCTTCTCAGTAAGTGCAATGAAATCATTATCTTTAATCTTCCTTTTATTGGACAATAAGTCCTTTAAGAACTTCACATAAGTTGGCATTTGAGCAAGTGCCTCTTCAAAAAGAATATTGATGTGAAGTTGCTTGAAAATCTCTAAAAAAATTAATATTGCTTGTTCAATTTTTGTTTCTTCAACCTTTGAGGAAAAGGGATTGATGGTACATAAGGCTTCACTTGTGATGGTTTGGATACCTCCTTTTTCTTCTATTCATCAACTTGATCTCTTAGAGTTTCTTCTTGGATAATCTCTGTTGAAGCTTCACCACTATCTTTGAGGTGATGTTTTATTTTCTGTTTTGGGTTTATTTTGTCATGTTTTATTTTCTTAAGTTATTTTAGGGTTTGTAAGACATATTATTATAAATCAAAAAACTTATAAACAGATAAGAAATTTGGGAAGAATTGCAGTCAATTAAAAAACAACTTTGGATATATATAGTCTTATATAACAAACTAAAATGTAAGATAAGCAACCCACGTCTAACAAATAACGTGGTAAATCTAAATCAAACAAAATACAAATATGTATCCCTTAAAAATAGGGATTTATTGACTGAGTGGTGGTAACAAACCACCAAAACCATCCTATTAAACAGAACCTAACAATTCCTCCCTTAAACTGAATGCTACTAGCAATCATTTTATATCAGTCTCATAACAAACTTCCAAAAAATTTCGAAGCTTCAAAAAAACATCCAGCTTGAGTGGTTTATTCATTACATCAGCAAATTGTTCTGGTGTGTCACAATGCACCAACTCCACAGTACCAGCCTTTGTGAGTTCTCGAAGGAAATGAAAACGCACATCTGTGTGCTTACTTCGAAAGTTTAATTGTAGGCTACTCTCACAATGAATAGTAGTTGACTTTCCTTGATTCTGAATTACCTTTCCCAATACCCTTTTTAACCATACTGCCAATTCCGCCTCTGTAGTAGACAAACTTACTACTTGTTTTTTAATGACCAAGATATAGCTCCTGAACTCAATAAAAATACATAACCTGAAGTACTCTTACTATTGGCAGAGGGGAGAGAGAAGTGAGAGAGGTAAGGATATTTTTGTCGTTTTATGTTTAGGGTAACACGTGGACATTGGCGTGGATTTAGCTCTGTGTATGTGGGCCTAATTTTTGCCCAGTTAGTGCTCCGATGACTGGAAAATATATGAAAACATTGAAATGAAATATTTTTTATAGTTCAGCAACTAATTGGATAAAAAAAAAATGGTCCAAACACTAAAATAGATTTTTTTTTTAAAGTACAGGCATCAACGGTACAATTTTCCCATATATATTTTTAGGTGAAATTTACAGTGAATTAGAAATTAGAATACATATTTATAATAATGAATACAGATAGAATTTACAAAAGATAACTTCTAAACAAATAATAATAAATTAGTTACAAAACTTATATTGGATAATACTTATCAATATGGATGGCAACATGTAATACCTCAACTGTATATTAGCCTTATATGTAGTAAGTATGAATGAATAATGTATAAAGGTTGCCATGCTATGAGATTATGAGTGAATTTTTCGCGATCTAAGCCAAATGAGTTACAAGTGTTTGAGCAAGTTAAAAGAGGAGTAGTGAACGCTCCTGCCTGGTAATGATGAAAGAATGAACAGTCACGTGAACAGTAACATTTCGTATTCGGTCTTCGACCTTCGTCTTTGATCTTCGACTTCGATCTTTGACTTCAGTCTTCGACTTCGGTCTTCGACTTCGGTCTTCGACTTCGGTCTTCGACCTTCGTCCAAAAGCTCTCTGTGTGAACAGTAGAGATATTGACTTAAAGACTTGAATTTCACTTAGTAGTGTTGCAGAGCCAAAGTCGCGACTGCGACAATAGGTGCGACTTAGGACGCGAACGCTTCTGTTTGATTTGGACAATTTGGTTTAAAGAGAATAGCGACCGCAATAGGCATGTAGCGACCGTGACTTATGTCGGGGCCAGAACTGAAAATCGGCTTTTAAAAGGAATTAAGAGCCCCAAAATCATTTTATTCGAGATTTCAGAGCTTCCAACCTATTTGTCTCTCAAGAATTCCTCACCCACTCACATTAAAAGCTTAAAGACTTCATTAATTGCTCCAACCAAAGGATCTAGGGTTTTAATCAATCAACTCTTCATCCATTGTTAGAGCATTTCTGTCGAGGTGAGTTAGGGCTTCGGTTTTCTTTGAATTTCTTCTTCTCCATTGTTGTAATCTGTGCTTGGGGAAGGGAATAGAGTTAGAATCATGAGATTAGTATGAGTATAGTGATTTTAAGAGCATGGGTTATGTGTATTGATAATTT